>LR749605.1:1022273-1068365 GCA_902729485.2 Mus minutoides
GAGAGAGAGAGAGAGAGAGAGAGAGAGAGAGAGAGAGAGAGAGACATTATCCTGCTCCTCTTCTGCCTCTATCATCCACATTTGTGCTTAAACTCTTGCCATCTGGGAGCCAAGCAGAGTCAGACCTGCCCCTCTGCACATCACGTGACTATCACAGTTTCTGCCCTGAGCTGGGTAGAGTGGCACATGCCTGTAACCGCAGCGTGTGGGAGACTGAGGCAGGAGAGAGTGAGAGTTGGAGAGGTGGTCTGAGCTACAAACCATTCTCAAAACAGAAACTACAGCAAAACCTTCCTGGCTCTTTGCGGGGTGGGGTGGGGGAGGTGGTGTGGGGCGGTGAGGAGTCAGGGATGGCCTTGGATGAGAACCAGAAGCTTTGGGCACAAGCTCTGGCCTTATCCCTAGTGGTGTTGTGACCTCGAACTCTTCTCTTTGATCGTGTCTATTTGAAAATGAAATCTGTTCTGGTCACGTGCTTCTTCCACTTAGAAGTGAGCATAAACACTTCAGTTTTTATTAAGAGAATTATGAGAATGAAAGAATGTGGGCAGGATTTCCAAGTATCTTTTCTTTTCTGGGTCTTAGGAAATCTCAACCAAACACTGCCTCTTCCAGGTAGTCTTCCTGGATTCTTCCTGGCTGAAAGTTATTAGTGCTTTATTTGGGTAGTTCTGAGAAGACTTATTTATGAACTCCAGGTCTCCCAAGTATATAAAGCTAAACATTAACTTGGGGGGAGCCCCAGCAAACCTGTAATGGCCCCCTCTAACTTCTTCCTTCAAAGGGAGTCCTAATATACACATCATGACTATATTACAGACCAGGATATTGTGAGCATTGCCTGATCTGAGTTCAAATTCTCCCATCTACATAAGACATTTTTGAGCCTTTTCATAATTTTCACATCTGTAAAATGAGGCTAATATATCATTTGCAGCAAGGGCTTTGGAGGAATAAATGAAATAATGTATTGATGCACTTAGCCTTGAGCCTGGTATATCTCAAATGCCCAACAATAGCACACTGATTAATAATGAAGGAAGTGGCAGAACACTCTCACGTATCCAAGAGATCGCCCAGCTTGTGAGTAACTGCATTCCAGTGGAGCCACCTCTGACAACCTAGGGCCAGTCCTTAGGATTCTAAAGCTCAGAGAGACCTGGGAACAGATGTTTGGGACAGGGGTAAAGGCTTCAAGACTGTCCATAGAATGGCTTCCCTGCCCCTGTGGCATTTATCCAGTGATTGTGCCCCTTCTGCCAGGGGCTGTGCAGTTGAGCCATGGTGCTTGGCCCTACTGTACCCCAATAGGGTGAAAACAGATTGTGCATACCAGCTCGGCCCCACAGCCATCCATAACTCACCTCCACAGCTGGGCATGCTACCAGCTAGCACAGTGTCTCATCCTGTCCTTTCCTGTCCCCCAGACCAGACCAGCACCACACAGTGTATGGACCCCCAACTCTTCTCTGGATATGACACTAGAGGCAGAGCTCTAAACTCAGGGCACAGCATGGTTATGGCCCCAGCTGTGTAACCCTGGGCAAATTGCTGTTTGTCTCTGGGCTCCTTTGCCTTTTTGTACTTGGGGTCCAGGCCCGTGACCTAAAGCTGCTATTCCATGCCCTAGCGCTTGTCCAGATCTGCCTCAGGAAGTAAAGGAGACAAATGGCTTGGGGAAGGTTTCTGGAATCTTTGGAGTGTTCAACTGTGAGAGGCCCTTGGGAAATCATCTGAAAACACGGGCTCCTGTATGCATGTGCGTGAGTGTGTGTGTGTTTGCATGTGTGTGTTTATGTAGCCATCTATAGCCACCCTGCAGAGGAAGGAACCCTTCCAAAGCACCTGTCTACCCCTTACCAGCTTGCTCTGGGTTCCATTAAAGAATAATGCTCTTCAGGAAAACCCAATGCCCTCCTGCCTGGCTTCCTTTGCCTGCATAGGCTGCCTAAAAAACAGCTCTCCTGCTCTGCCCTGCTGGCTGGGCCCTCAGGTGCTGCCCTGGACCCTCACCTGACACCCAGAAGCCCCTCTACCTTCCCTGTGGGGCTTTCCCCCTCCTTCTGCTCCTGCTTAGCTCCCACCCCTGAGGGGGGCAGTACTTAGCACCTACCTTTAGCCACAAGTACACCCCCAACTTGGTAACTCTCATCCAGACCTGACCAGAGGCCCCTACCAGGGCCAGAGACAGTGCTTGACCTTTGTGGGGCAGATGGCCAGGCTGGCTCTCACTCCCTACCACAGCCAGGCTCACTAATCAAAACTCTTACCCTTAGAATAAACTTCTAACTTTGCCCTCATGAACATCCCTGGTCACTCTTTGACTTGTGCCTGTTTTGCGGCTGGAGTGGAGACGCCTTGGAGGGTCCTTTTGAGTTGGCTATGGCCCCTAGGCATTTCTCACTCTGTATTCATGCCAGGGCCATGTCAGGAAGGGAAACTGAGGCCCAGAGAGAAGCGCATGCACGTAAAGCCTCAGCCGCAGGCACTATCTTGAGCCAGCTGAGATATCAGTAGGACAGGGGAGCTGCCCTGGAGACAGACTCTTTTCATCTTGGGGCTGAGGGTGAGCGAGCCTATCCCTTTGTCTTACTGTCACTGGATGAAAGGACAAAGAAGCCACGAGGACCTGCTGACGTGGGTGCCTAGCTTGGAGGGCTGCCAGTTAGGGTGGAGTCAGTCCCATGGGACCGGGACTTCTGGGAAGTCACTGGGAGTTTGGCCAACCCTGTCCCCCTGCAGTGGGGCAGCAGTGTGCCTAGTTTAATTTTTCAAGGGAAAAGGTAAAAAGAATTACCCATTGCTGCCTCTCCAAGTCTCTGGTTGGGGGCGGGGCTCTGCTAGTCCCTCTGGGTACCAGAACATGCTGGGGCTGCTCTCTGAGGCTGATTCTTTTTGGGTACCCTTTCCTAGTACCCGTTGGGCCAAACAGCCAGAACTCATATCTTGAGCATAGACTCTGGCGGCTGCCTCCCTGAACACTCAGTAGGGCTGTCCCTGTCTTCTCTTTCCATCTCCCATCCTGAATCTACCACAGGAAGATAGAGGTTCTTACTAATCATTTGGTCCAGTCTTGGGGTTTTACAGATAAGTCATGGAGGAGCAGAGAGGCTTGCTCAAGGCCTAGGGGTGGTAATGACGAGGTTAAAGCCAAGGATTCTAGATAATGAAACCAGCCTCCTGGCTGCTGCCTAACAGTTCAAGTGTGGCCAAAGTTCTACCCCCTCATTCAGTCAGAGCTAGTGACTCCTCATGGGAAGTGACTTAGATAGGAGATGGGTCTGGGCACAGAAGCCACCAGGACCAGCAAGATAGCTCACTGGGTAAAGGCATTTGCTGCCAAGCCTGATGGCCTGATTTAATTCCTAGGAGATTCCACAAGTTCCTCTGACCTCCACAATATACCACAGAATATATGTGCAGTCATACAGACACACACAGAGACACAGTCACACACAGTCACACACAGAGACACACACACAGTCACGCACACAGACACACACAGACACAGACACACACAGACACAGTCACAAACACAGTCACACAGAGACACAATCACACACACACACACTAACACATAATACTTTCTCTAAATAAATAAATGTAATAAAAATTTCTTTTAAAAATTCAGTGGAGGAAGCTGTGGCTGGACATAAATGTTAATTATCAGCATAAATATTTTAAGGTAGCAAGGAACTAAACAGTATTGAAAGCCTTAGGCTTCCATCCTCGTCTCCGCCTGGTGTCAGGAACACAGCCATTGGTTGTAGCTCTGGCTTCCAGAGATCTGGGGGGCATGGAGAGGGTGTGTCTCCCCCTCCCCTCCCCCTCCCTGTCTCTTCTCCCAGTGGCCTGGCTCCATCTACTTGAAGCAGAATTCTAAGCTCTTGATAATAGCCTGGTCTTGGCCACCTGCTCCCCACTGGCCCCAAGAGTGTGTTAGCCAGCCTGCCTGCCTGCCTCCTCCCCTTGGCCTAGCTAGCCCCCAGGTGGACCCATGGCCCCATCTCTGGTGGAGCCAGAGGGCAGGAGGCTGGGGTCTGTCCTCAGCTTGGCTTGCGCTAGCTTTCTGTCGTCCCTTCTCATCCCTGGTTCCTACCCTGACAGTTTTCACTGTCCTGAACGTCTTTTAGTAGTTTCTCTATTCAGCCACCCACTCATAGGATCCAAGCTTCCATTTGTGAAGTGTTGATCAAATACAATATTTTACTACATGGAACTGGTGCCAAGGTGATGATTCTTAAGACTCTAATTAGTTTATTTCCCCCATCAAAATCAATTAAGAACACACCTGTCAATCAGAAACTTGAGATTAGCATGGGATAATTGATTCTGCAAGACTGAATCAGGCTATCCTTACATGTGGGAAACGCTGCAGATAGGTAGGGCATCTGCAGTTCAGTGAAGCAGAAAGTGCACAGGCTCCATAGCCAAACAGCTCTTAACCTTGGCCAGGTTCTGTAACCCTTTGAGCCTCTAGTTTCTCATCTGTGAAATGGGTATAGTGACCCCATGGGAGATTTGGTGAACTAGTAGATTTGAGATGCCAATGTGAATATATTTGGGTTCCCAAGATTGCATGATCATTAAAGCCCCCCCCCCCCAACGTGCTATAATCAATGTTTATTGACGTTAATTTTCTCAGATACCAGCTCAGTGGTATGTTAAGGGTTGGATGAGAAAAGAGTTGTTTGATTCAATTAAATTGGGAAAGTAGGGACTAAAAAGAATTTTTTTATCATGTGACTTAAGTGTCACAGGGTCATACCCGTCCGTGTTCCCATGAATAGCTGGAGGAATGTGTCATATTTCTCATGTATTTGACGGCAGAACATTTTTCTCACAGTGCTTATTGCTAAGCTAGGTTTCCTCTGAACATGGTTTGGGAAGCCCTCCTCTGTCACATCAAGAACTTATGTGGTCTTTCTTCCAGGTCCTTCTCTGACTCTGGGTCTCTGAGCCCCATTTCTGGGCAGATTAGAACCTTGGCAGTTCCTGGCTGTGCCCTGCCTTCCAGCAGACTTGCTTATCTAGAGTAAATACAGCCCAGGCCAGGGGAAAGATGAATGAGGTGACCTGTGGTCTGAGATACCCAGAGGTTTTGCACACTAGGTCGTTGTTGGAAATGGGGCGGGGGGGGGTAACCTGAGGGTGCTGCCAGAGCTTGCTAAACAGAAGGAAGCCAGTGTGGGCTCTGGGGAGGGACAATGGACGGACAGACGATGCAGGCTGGGAAGGAGAGCAGACAGGAGGGAGCAGTCAGGATTGAGCTGTGGGTTCCTGGAAAAGGTCCTTTGGGGACTCTGCCCCTCAGAACTGGAACTCTGGAGACCATAGATAGCAATGTGGGGACAAGACCCAGGACCAGAATGGGCGCATTAAAGCATCTGAGGTGGAAGGCATCAGGCATTGGTACCCAGGACCTGCTCTGAGGGGGAGGGTGGCTGGCCTAGCAGACATCACAGAGAGTGCAGGTGCCCTCCCAATCTCTGGAAGATCCAGTCAGGCAGCATGCTGTCTAAGGAGCTCCGAGGGCTTCCTCCACGTGGAGGAAGGGCCTCCTTGCTCACAGCTTCCTCTCTGTGCTCTCTTTCCACAGAGGAGTCTGCAGGATCTGACCCCTCGGACCCTTTGTGGGCACCCTTTGTGTCACACACAGGACGGGGATAGGTCATTATCAATTGCTGTTCTACCCGGAAAGCCAAAGGTCTAGAAGGTAAGGCTCTGTGCAGTGATGGTGACCCCCAAATTCTTGCTCCCCTCCCAAAATTCCTAATTGCAAAGAGAGGAGGCCATCTCAGGATTTTTGTTGACTCTCAGCCCTGGCCCTGGCTTGTATATACCCTTTCCGCCCTCAAAATAAGCCCAACTCTAGGCCCCCAAATAAGCCCCCCAGCTGTAGGTCTGGCTCAGCCCAAAACTAGGTCTGCAAAGGCACCAGGACTCCAGGGAGTTGGCTGGGGGCGGGAATGAACATGCAGAACTGGGTCTGGGGTTTGTCACCCTCCGGGCCAGAACTCCTGAAAGGACAGTTCTAAAACAAGGCGCCCATCTCTTCTTTCTCCCTGCCCCTTCCCAGGGCCTCTTTGTTCCATCTTGGCGGCTCCATTTTCAGCCCCTGCCCTCCACTCTACAGCACCAGCTCCCACACTGCCCATTCCTGACTTCTTGGCTTTCCCCTCTCTCTTGAGCTGACTTGCACCCCACAGGTGTCTGTCTCTGTTACTACCTGAGGACTTCTTATGCATAAGAGCTCTGGTGCCCCACCCCCAGCCTCCCAGGCCCATGCAGAATGGGGGAGTTGAGAGGGAGGGTGCTGGTGTCATGGAAAATCCCTGCAGCAGCCAAGGTCAGTGTTTGCAGACACAGTCTGGCCTGCAGCCAGGCCTGCTTCAGGGCTCAGCTCCTTTGGGCCACCCCCCCCCCCCACCCCGCCCCAGGCTAGCTCTGTGCAGGGGCCTCATAGGTCTAGAGCAGAGGCTTTAAGCAGGGGGCCTTAGGAGGGGTCTGTGCTGCAGTGTGGGCCATTGGGTGGTTCAACATGCCCATTTTACAAAAGAGTAAACTAAGTCCTAGAGGGAAGCAGAGGACCAGAGGACCGTAAGTGTCTGGCAGAGTGAGGAATATCCTACCCTATCTTCTCGATCTCTCCCAATTCTGCAGAGGGAGCAGCTTTGTTCATTCCACCAGGACAAGGAACAGTAAATGCAGAACTAACAGTGTTCTTCAACTCAAGGGTAGCTTGCAGTTGGGCTACATTCAAGGTTGGGGAATGTGGCCAGGAGAGGTAGACAAGATGACCAAACTGAAGTCCTTGATGTCAAGATAACTTCCATATGGAAGTAAATCAGATGAAACCATTTGGTGGAGTGCTTTAAAGGTTCAGTGTTTTCCCCAAAGCAGAGGTAATTACAATGCTCACTATGACAGAGTTGGCCAGCTTGGGGAGTGACTGAGGTGGCGGCAGAATGCGGGATGCAAGTGAAGAGCCCTAGCTTGGGTATCAGGGAGGATTTCAGGGAGGTGGCATTTGTCCTGACCTCTGAAGGGAAGAAGGAAGAGACAGGGTTTCCACAGGTGGCTGTTGAAGCTAAGATGTATAGGAAGAAACACTCGAGGCCGAGAATTGGCCCTGGCAATACTGTTGTCAGTGAGTGGGGACCAGCGGATCCTCCCAGAAAAGCATTTCCATATATAACAGCAAGATCCTTAGAAATGTATCGACCGGGACCCTGTGGTACCACTTCCAGGAATCTCTGCTGGGAAAATAACCAGAGATCGGAGCAAAGATTTATGAACACGGATGTTTATAGCAGCATTTTCATTGTGAAAAATTGTAAACACTCCAAATGGTCGCCAATAGGCTTTAGTTAAACATATTAAGATATATTTATGGGGTGGAATATTGTGTAGCCATTAAAGCGCTGTTCCTGAGGAGTCTCCTAATTACATAGAAAACCACTGTATTATGTCAAAAACAGTAAGCACAATGCTTTCTATAGGGTGGGATCATATCCTAAATCTATAAAGACAAAAAATACATATGCATAAACACGGGGCATGAGCTATATAGGTGTAGCAGAAAGCTTGCAGAGTTTATCCATGAATAATGAGCTTATTATTGATTTTAATTTTCTTTCCATATGGTTTTACATGTTCTACAGAAAAAAATCCATTATTATTATTATCATCATTATTATTAATAGTACTGAGGATTGATCCAAGGACTGTGCATATGCTCTACCCCTGAGCTCTGTCCCCCAACCCTCTATTACTTTTATACGTAGAAACACATTAATAATAACAGCAATAGTAAGTATATTAGGCAGGGTATTAATACATTGCTCAGACTGGCCTGGGTCACCTAGGTTCATGGGATTCTTCTGCCCCAGCCTCCTGAGTGCTGGGATTCCCAGCATGCACCACTGTGTGCGCCTAGTCAAAATGATAAGAATAATAACATCTAACAACAATGAAATCTTCCTGGTGTTCTTGCAGCAGGAGATTTGATTGAAAGGTGAGAGTTGTTCTGGTGGGCAAGGGTTAAGACATGCAAGGCTCAGGAACAAGAATCCAACCTGGAAGGCAATGGGGAGCCCTCAGCAGCTCCAGGTAGGAAACGCACAAACTGCCTGAGGAGATATCACATCCCTGGGGGGGATGGAGTGAGCATGGCACTGGGAGATTGAGAGCAGGAGGCTTCCTTCATTAGGGGTCCTCAGCATAGCCTGGTTGACATGCACAAGCCTGAGCTAGTGGGGAACAGAGAACTCAAGGACTTGGGCAAGGATGGGGGAAGGGAAAGGAGGAAGGGAGGAGGGAGGAGGGAGGAGGGAGGAGGGAGGAGAAGGGATGGATTCAGGGTGTGGGATGCCTTTGCATTCAGGGCTAAACCTTAAGCTCCCCAATGGCAGGGGCCTTTGAATCTTTTGTCCTTATGCCTGCCTCACCCCTGGGATGCAGCTTGGGACAGAGCTCCCTCTGAGTGGATCTCTGAGGTTGAATCAGGTCAAAGACAGGGAGGCTGGATGTAGTGTGGGATGAAGCTCTGGGAACCACTGCCCAGACACCTGGGGATCCTGGGGAGGCCAACTGACCTTAGGCCCATGCATCCATTCATCTTAGGCCAGCCAGGCCTCTGATCTATCTGTGTCTTTATGGCCAGATGGACAGCTGTACTGGATGGTCACAGGCAAAAGACCCTGCTCCTCCCTGGGCCCTGAGAGTGCCTTTTATGGAACATGAGGAGGCCAGAGGAGATGCTGTTCTTAGGCCTCTTAACACTGTGGCTTCTGGACTTTTGGAGGAGCCACAACTTCTAGCCTTGAACCAAAGAGAGAGCAGTGGTCTCAGCAGCAGTCAGCTAAGGGTCAAGGAGATTCTTGGCCAAAGCAATGACTGGGCCTCTGGCTGCACCTCAGGCTGCAGTCAGCGTTGTTCAAATGCAGAGGAGACATGAGAGTCTGAAGGAGCCTGCCTGCCTCAGCTTTGAGTAGTAACAGTCTCTGAAGTGGAGTGGGGAGGGAGGGTGAAGGGAAGGTGAAAGGGCTAGGGGTGGGGTGGGGGGATTAGTGGGAGGGGCAGTAAGAGGCCCAAATCCCAAATTCCAGCTCTCTGTGCCACCCCTAGACAGCCTCCTTCCACAGCAGTCAGGGGGAGGCAGCTGCCGAGACAGACTAGAGCATTTGAGAAATCCTGACAGTTCCAAGTTTCTTACTGCTTTCTAAACCCCAAGGCACCCAAATTTCTATTATTACTCCTTCTAGTCTTGTAGACTTGTCTTCAGGGCCCCTGAGTCTCTCCTTCTTCTGTTCCCTTACCTCCAGATACTTCCTAGTACTGTCTTGTTTTGGCCTCTCTAGTTTTTGGGGCTCCGGAGAGCCTTGCACTTTCTCAGTGACTCAGCCCTGGTAATAGCAGTGGGCTCAGCCTACATTTATTGAGAGTTTCTGTTTCAGGGCTTCACACACACACACACACACACACACACACACACACACACACACACACACACACACACAGAGAGAGCTAGTGAAGGGCAGTCAAGGGACACAGTCAGGCCTGGCATCATGGCCAGCCAAACTGATGCAAGCTAGGGTCATGGATTGTGAGTTCTGGAAGGCAGTTGACCAGGCTTTCCAGAGAAGCAGACTAAGCTGAAGGGCTGCATAATCTGTCAAGGTCATCCAGGTTCAGTGGTAGGGCATGTCTTCCCGGGCCACACACCGTTCTGTTTCTCAGATCAGTGACCTCCTGATCATTTGTGGTCAAGGATCAGGGTTCATGGGACATCTGAATGGGACCTTTATGAACTCTCCTCTTCTAGTTTCTGGGGGAAGTAGCACCAAGCACAACTAGCAGGTGTTAATAACTACATCTACAACAACTCCTCCTTCCTCTCCAGCTCTTCCCACCTGCAGTGGGCCCAGGCTGCTCCACCAGCCTGAGCCAGCAAGCAGGAGGTGGTAGGTTGATATTGTTGGGGGATCTCAGTGTCGGTCCTGGAAGAAGACACTGACCTCTGGCAGAGGAAGCATGGGCACCTGGGGAGGCTGGACAGGAAGCAGGCACCCCAGAAGGCCGTGACACTTTGCCAATCTCAAGAACGTCAGGTGGAAAATCGAGATGACAAGCATGGCTTCGTCCCCTTAGCCTGCTCTAATTGATTAGCTGAGGTGACATTCCTTTAGCTCTTATGACTTTGTACCAGGCACTTGACTAAACGCTGAGGAGGGATGTAGAGATGGGACAGCCCAAGTTGTGCTTTCTGAGAATAGACTGGCTAGTGTGTCGGCGGGAGCAAACCAAAAACAGAGAGCTGCCCTGGGAAGCTCCTAGTGGGTGCCAGGGATGGGGACCAATTCCCCGAAGGTGGGACCGGGAGTTAGAAGGCACAGCCCCTTTGCCAACTTCTAGTGGCTGGGAACACAGTTTCTATGCTCCTATGGGCTCTGGAAGTGGCCCTGGACACCTGTAAGCAGTACCCAGGGCCAGGGTGAACATCTGGCCCACGTGCATAGCAGCTGAGGTCTTGAATGTCACTTTACATTGGCTGCAGATCAGTGTCCGAGGCCACACCCTGCCTCTGCTTCCTTTCTTGTTACCTTGGTTTATTTTGCTACTTACCATTAAAAAATAAATTTAACTATAGAACAGTTTTGGGTGGACAGAGTGTCTGTGAAGACCACTTTCCAGCTTTGACCTCACTCATCAGCTCTCTGGTGTTTGTGTGGGGCTGGTTGTGGTGCGTCCTACAGTCTCAACGTTGCCTTCTTTAAGACACCTTCCTCCTGCTCTCAGCCCCCGAGGACTGCCCCACCCCTCCCAGCTTCCAGGCATTCTGCCTTTCTTGGTGACAGTGGCCGGCATAGTCACCCCTCACTGCAAGCAATGGCCCTAGGAGTAAAGCTGCTTTTACTTCACACTGCCTGTCTCATGGGAGGCATGTGGGCTGCTAGCATAGTGTGACCTTCAAACCCAAGGCCTTGGAGAGGTGGTTAGGGTCTAGGCATGGACTAGATTCTGCTTCTTGCCCTGCTTTCTGTGTGGCTGATTCTGGAATTGCAGCTGGGATGCAGAGGGTGGGATGTAAGAAGGAGATGAAGGAAGCCCACTGGCCAGAGCATGGCTCATTTTAACTGTCAACATGACATACTCTAGGATCATCTGAGAAGAGAGTCTACCTGAAGGGTTGTCTAGATCAGGTTGCCTTTTGGGTATGCCATCAGGGGGTGGGGGTGGGGGTGGGGTGGGGGTGGGGGGGATTGTCTTGATTTTTTTGACTGAGGTAGGAAGATTCACCCACTGTGGGTGGCACCATTCACTGGGCCTGGGACCCAGACTGTATAAATGTAGACAATGGGCTGAGCTCAAGCAAGCAAACATGTATACATTCATTTTTCTCTGCTCGTGACTGTGGGTGTGGTGTGGCCAGCTGCTCTAAGTCCCTGCAGAGATAGACCATAAGGTGAAACCGTGTGCTAAAATAAATACTTTGTCCCTTAAGTCCGTGCTTTTCCAGGGCAACAGATATGAAACTAAACTCCAGGGTTTTCTGCTCTCTGCGCCAGGGAAGCAGGTACCCTTCATCAGCTCCTCTGCTCTTCCCCATGATTCTGGCTAGTACCTGTTCTGTTCTGGTGAGGAAACTATGGACAGCTCAGAGAGGTGAACTACTCAGGAAGTCATCATGTAAAGGGGACAAGATTAGGATTCACCCTTAGCCTTTGGTGTCTTCAGAGTTCAGGTACTTTCAGGTGTCTGACCACCCAGGGCCCTTTATCTTGTCAGTAGACTGTGGGTATCCTGTCCAGCAGACCTTTGACTGTAAGCCCTTCACAGCAGAGCTCATTAATTGAAATACTTGATCTGAGAGCCCTAGCTCCCTGTTTATAGTTGGTGCTCAAATCACATGATGCTGGAAGAGACGGTCCTGTTCTCTCCTGAGTGTGGTCCCTACTCTGAGGAACCTACAACTGAGAGGCCACCAGGGCCTTCCTTCCAGAGAACAGCCCCTGGATGTTCTCTATGGAAACCCTGAGAGGTTTCAGTATGGCCATGAGGCAGATAGAGCTGGAGGTAAGGGCGGGAGGTGGAGGGCAGGTACCAGGAGGGCCAGGAGAAGCCATCTGTGGAGGACTCAGTGGGGCCTCTGCCCTTTCCTACCTCTTTGGAATGGTCCTTTCCTGCAACAAGCCCACTTTAGGGAGAGTCTAGGCAAGCTTTCCTTTTAATGTCATCTGGCCCAGGTCACAGTGAATTGGAGAAGGGTAGGGCACCAAATCCTAGAGGACATATACTATCTATATATTAAGCCACGGACTAACTCAAGAACTGCATTGTGGGGCTGGGTAAGCTTTGGGGGAGCTGAGTTGCAGGGTGATGAAGATTTGTGTCCCAGCTGAGGCCACAGTGAAGCAAAAGCATAAGCCAGTCAGAATTGTGGGTAGAGAAACCAGAAATGGCCGAACACATTAGAGATAGGGGTAGCCCAGGCTGGACACTGGAGGGAGGCCTGGCTCTGGCTGCTGGCTGCTGGCCTTTGATCCTGGATAAAAGCTAGCTCTTCTTTGTAGAAGTTCTCCTGCTTGCCCTGCTCCAACCAGGCACTGGCTAAGTTGCAGGCCCTACAGATGGAAGGCCCAGCCCTACAGTCTCCCTCCTGGGTGTCCTGCATGGTGAGCACATCAGAGAGGGCCTGGGCAGACTTCTGGAGACCCACATAAGCTGTATGCCGCACTGTACAGTGGGGATGCCTCAGTTCCACTGTTGCGTAGCCCTGTGAAGCCCCTGGGCCAGGACAGTGTCCATCCTACAGCTGGGACAGGAGCCCTTGAAAGGTCAGTTTCTCCCCAAGGAGGGCAGCTCTTCCTGACACATATACTGCATCTTTAGTCCAATCTTATTAGGCAACTGAGTGACACTAGTGTTGGAAAGGCTCTGTGGAAAGTATCTAGTTCAAGGCCTGGCATGTGTGTGTTGGAGAATCTTAAGACACAGAAGATGTTATTAATATGTCTGTTACCTTTTTTTTTTCCCAGCACAGCTCTGAGTTACCACTCCCCACTCAGAAATCTTCCTCATCCCTTGAATTTACACAGTACAGTGAAAGGGTCCAGGTCTAGTACACAGGCTGTAAATCTCAAATCCAACACACTCCTCTCTGGACCTTCCGTTTCCTGACTGCCATAAAACCCCAAGCTAGTCTGCACACCGCGTTTCCTGCCAGCTTTGCCCTGGAGTGCAGCTCTTCCCTGAGCACTCGCTCACAGCATGGTTACAGCCTGGAGTTCCCTCCTGGATCGCCTCTGTCCTCCCAGATTAGATATGGATCTGCTTCTGGCACACCTTTCCCTGTCCCTTAGCTGATAGAAGGGCACCTTCTGTCTTCCCCGCTCCCTGCCAGGCATCGTAGTGTGGGTGGAAGCAGGTCCTTCTCATGCTGGTCCACTGCATGGTCCATGGCAGAATCCCAGCAGATGCGTGGAGGCCAGTCTTGATGGATGCCTGGGGATGGGGAGAGGCCTTGGGGCATCCTTTCTCTATCACCTGCTCTCTACTTTCCTTCCTGGTCATGGCTGGTGGCCCAGACATCACTGGGCTGGCAGGGAATTCAGGAGCAGATGCCAGGAGCTGTGAAGGGAGGCTTTTCTTAGGCTCAGCACCCTCTCCAGGGCTCAGGAGCTCAGATGGTAGAGGCTGGCGTGGCGCCTGGGAGAAGAGGGACTCTAGGCAACAGGGACTTTGGCCTGCAGCAACTGCTGGAACCATCTTTCTCCTGAGCCAGTCTGCAGATGTGGGGGCCTCACCCTCGATATTCACTCGTGCACGTACACACACACACACACACACACACACACACACACACACACACACAGGAGTGCATTTACACACCGCACACATTGCCTGCCTCCATGTGACCTCTTAGGGTGACTCTGTCCACCATTCAGGTCAGAGTGCAAGAACCAGATGAGCTACAGGGTGAACATTCTCAGGGAAGCAGAAGACAGGCAACAATAAGGGAGGGAGGTCCACTTTAGAACCACTGCTGTTCCCTCCCTCAGTACCTCGAGTAATTGAAGGCCACGAGTGGTTGAGGCTTCTTCCTCCTCTAAATCCCCTCCTCCAGTCCAAGGGAGCACAGGCTCTTCTGAGAGACTCCACTCTTTAGAAACACACCTTACTCACCCTATGCCTCGTAGCAAATGCTCCTATGAAGAAGAGGGTGGCAGGGCTCTGGCTTCTCCCTCTCAGTCCCTGTGTGGCCCAGAGGCAGGTGCTCATCCACAGTCTGACTCACCAGGCTCACACTCTCTCTCTCTGACCCTTGCTCTTCTGGCCTTCCCAATGACTGCCACTAGCCACCCATCCTTCTGGCTACCCATTGGCACCCGTTCACAGCCCAGAACAGATGACTTGGGTGTAGCCAGCATCTAACAGGAGTGACTTCCTGGCTCCCACGGAATATTCACACAGCCTAGTTACACCCGTGGGTCCTGAGCTTGCTTTTTATGGTGCCAAGAACACCAACCTGGGCAGCCTCCCTAGGATCAGGCAGCCTTGCCCAGGGCCAAGCCCTCCCCAGCTGTGGCTTACAGTGCTCTCTGGCTCCTTCCTTCCCTCTCCCAAGTCCCAGGGCAGAATCCAGGCAAGCTGACTTTCTCTGCACTTGACTTTATTCAAATGATTAAATGCTTCTATCATTGTTCCTCCTCCCCAGTTCAAAACAATACGAGCTAACATTTATACAGCGCTTACTACGTGCCAGGCACCGCTCTGAGAAAGCTGATCTATATACCTCATTTAATCTTCCAGCAATCCCAGTCAGTAGGGACTATTATTATCCCCATTTAAAGATGTAGCAACTAAGCCACAGAGAGGTCAAGTACCCGCTCAAGATCACACAGCAAGTGTATGGTGGAGCTGTACTCTCTCTTATACTGTCTCCAAGTGTCTGGCAATGGGAAATGAGAAGAAAGGTGTCTGAGCAGGTGGGTGACAGGGGTGACCAGGAGCACACTCCTGAAAGGGCTCTAGTGGGAGAATGGGAGGTGTCCTGCTGACTTGGAAATTAGTCACCACATCCCCTGCCTGTTTGTGGCTCACTCTTGAGTGTTGTGACAGCGAACAAGGCATGTGTCACTATCGCTCGTTCTACTGAGAACCGAGGAGGCTGGGCTCTGATGGCGATGCGGCTTGGTCAAGGTCACACTGTGCCTGGCATGGAGACTTCCCAGGGTCTGCCCTGGGCTAGAGTCTAGATTTTAGTATAAGAGAAACCATCCAGGTAATCCTAGCTCTCAGGGGGAGACTCTAGGGGAAGGGTCTCATCTTGCCTGGCTCCATTCCTGGCCCAAATTGGCACAGGCACCTGGGAAGGGCAGCCGGCCAGCCACGTGCCAATGTTACTTTAAAAATAAACCCGGGAAGAACGAGGCTTAAAAATAACCCTGGGGATGTGTGAGCCGCTAATTACTACTGCAGCCCCCTGTCAGGGCTGCAGGGACTGAGCTGGGCCTCTGTGGTGTCTGGATGCTGGGTCCTCTCTGCTCATGTCTTTTGGTTTGTGAACCAGGGAGCAGCCTGGGATAGAACACAGACACACAGACACACACACTCCTGGAGGGTTAAGTCCCTTTCAGGAGACTGTGAATGATGCCCCTTATTTCAGAGGTCAGATCAGCAGTGAGGATGTGCCCAAACCTGGCATCCAGGGTTAGGGCAGAGGGGATACACAGTCCTAGCTGTGGCCAGGATGTCTCTCTTGATTCTACACTGTCTTTGGGCAACACTGGTAACTTTCAGCTGGAAAGAGCTCTTGTGTGCTGATCCACTCCTTTCTCTGAGGTGGGCATGGTAGTGACAGGCATGGTAGTGACAGGCATGGTAGAGTGGCTAGCCTTACTAGTGACTCCCTAGTCAGGATTTCTGATAACCACCTTTTATCTGTTTCATTTTCCTACTCAGGGAAGGATAGAGGATCCTTCCAGCTCTCCATTCCTGATTTACCTCCAGAGATACCCTTGGATGCCCAGTGCCAGGCTGGAGTTAGACTAAATCCCAGGCTCTCTCTGTCTCAGTAGGCAAGTAAGGCAGGACCATACTCCTGCCATCGCAGGCTGATATCTCCTAAGGCTCTTGGGTATTCTTCCAGCCCCGGCCCCACCCCTGACAACTTGTGGCATAGGGTAGAAGGCCATCCTACACTGATTGTTGGGGAAAGATATGGGGCCCAGTTGAAGATGCATCTGACCAAAGATGGCATGCATGCAGGGATCAAAGAGAGAGAAAACCGGCTTTCTCAGAGGGGGAGGCAGAGGTCTAGACTGCTGGGAGCTGACAGGAGGGGTTGAAGGAGGGGGAGGATGTTGGGGAGGTGGGAGGACTAAGAGCAGGCAGGTTGTAAAGGAAGGAGCTATGTAGGAAAAGCTGAGCTGCTAACCATGGCTGGGGTGTCCCAACCCATAAACTTGTTGGGCTTTGGCATCATTTGCATAATGAACCGTAATGAACCTAATGATCACTACCCCTGGGCCTCTGTGGGAGCTTTGCAAAGCTTTGGCCTGCAAACAGGAAGGGCTGCCATGCTGCTCTCCCCTACCCCACTCCTGCCTCTCCAAATTTGACCCCGTGTTCCAATTCAGGACCTGCAAGTTCAGAATAGCACCCACCCTCAAGCCTGTCCTTTCTTTTGTGCCTAGAAGGAGCTGTGGAATATGACATTTCATATGTCCCTTTGACCACCATGGTGACATGTCCCCTGGCTGTCCCTTTGTGGTCTTCTGATTTGACCTCTCAGCAGCTGTGGGCAAGATTGACTGTTCTCTCTCTCTCTCTCTCTCTCTCTCTCTCTCTCTCTCTCTCTCTCTCTCTCTCTCTCTCCTCCTACTTTTGGGAAACCATGGTTCTGAAGTCCATCTCTCCTTCCTTCCTCCGTCTCAGCCAGGGCTTTGTCCACCCTGGGCAAGCTCTTTATCACTGAGCCATAACCCAGCCTGTGGGGCTCCAAGATAGTGATTCTCTATGGACTCCAGGTTTCAATCCTTCTGCCTCCACCTCCCACTGTTGGAAGATTCCAGGCATGTGCAGCAGCTCACCCTGCACTCTCTGGCCTTTCCTGCTCCATCTCCCATTGTCACAGGAAGGCTGGACACAATGCTGTTCCCAGCTGGTCTTGCATAGCACCTGGCTCTCAATATTATGTCTGTTTCCTGAGTCTCTGTCTTAGCTTTGATTTCTTCTCTAGTGGCAGGCTCACCTTCACAAGATTGTCTCACAGTTAGTCAGGATGTCCCCAACAGCAGCCTTGAAGCTTTCTCACAAAACCTGCTCCTCTACAGCGTCATTTTGCATCATGTAAGTGCTTTATCTCCATTGGTCACTGAAGTCAAAGGCCCAGGACCAGACACACTTCTTCCATTTCCCTCCAACTCTCAGAGCCTGCTCCCTTTCCCCAACACAGGCATCTTTCCCACTGAGTTCCATCTCCTCTGCTTTCCAAACAGCCTCAATCACCCTGTGACCATCGCCTCCTATGACATCACATGGTCCAAGCACAGTTCTCCTTGTGGGTTATGGACTGTAGGTAGTGTGTAGCTGGTGTGTAGCGGGTGTGTAGTGGGTGTGTAGCAGGTGTGTAGCTGGTGCAATCTGCCTTCCCTCTTGGACAGAATGGTTTTGTAGAGTTTTTATATTTTTTAAAAACTTTATTTACTTTTCTCACACATACATGTAATATGTGTGTGTGCATATGTGACCACACATGCATGTGTTCACAGACATGTATATCATGATTTGCGTGTAGAGGTTTGAAGGACAACTTGTAGGAGTTGATTTGCTCCTTCTAGCATGTAGGTGGGTCATCAGGCTCTGTAGCAATCACCCTTCCTCACTGAGCCATCTCTCCAGGGCAAGATTACACTTCTTTATCACAATGAGATTTAGTTTCTAGGCTACGCTTCCCCTAAAAAGCAGATACCAGGAGAGCAGGGGCTACTTTTCCCTGGGATGGGTCTTTGGGGTCCAGGACAGTTCCTGATGCATGGAAGATACTTGCAACCACCAGGTGGTTGGAGAAATGAGTGTGTGGAGTGTGGGCTAAGTGGGAAGAGTCAGGGTACCTGACTCTGTGCACCCCATCTCCTCCTGTTCCTCATCTGCATGAGGGAAAGAAAGGTTGTGTGTTACCACATCTCAACGAGTTTCAAGGACCCAGGAGAGTTCTAGAATGCTGTATCTCATGCCCATCTGAGTCTTTATTCCCCAGTAAAGTCTGAGTCAGTCACTCCCATCTCTCCCTTGCACAAGATGGAGTGAGCATTAGAGTCAGCTCCACAGGTCCCCACGTGCCTCACAAGCATTCTGACATTGTAAACCACGGGGAGGGCTCAAGGGTCTGGGCTCTCTGGGTGGGTTGTGAAGGATGGCCTGTCAGCACAATATTAGTTCCCAGGGCCTTGGAAACCTCAGAGTCATTCCAGGGTCTAAATGGCAGAACTGGCTATCAGTGTACACCCTGGATTGTCAGTGGCTGAGAAGACTCTGTCTGCAGCTTTCTTCCTGGCTACCTGCTCAGAAGTCACTGACTGCGGTCAGCAGGCACCTGGCACTCTACTGTCTCCTGATCTCAGTGTCAAGGCTTCCATAGGAAATGACAGCCTGGGGCCTCCCCCTTCCTTTTCCAGCGGGAGGTGCCTGCATTTCAGTGGTCCCACAGGCTGGGTCAGTGGCCTCTCTGTGCTGATAAGCTGGACATTGGCCACAGCTAGAATCAGTCTCTTTCTAGAAGGGGTAACTTGGAGAACTCTTGGGACTGGCTACAGAGGAAGTCCTCCCAGGGTCTGGGCACCATGAGGTGAAGTAAGGACAAGATCTTAATCCTGGGCTGTGTTCTTCCCTGGAGGATGCTGGGAAGGGAGGCCTGGTAGGTCCAGCAGAGACTGACTGAACTCTTAAGACTCTTGAACGTCTCCCAGCCTTAGACTTCACAGGCAAAGCTAGGGTCACATGGGACTTGGAGGCTCCAAGTATTACAGCCAGCAAGAAGCAGAGACACAATGGAGGGGACCACTGTCACTCTCAAAGTCCCTTCTGTCATTTGAGATGACCTTATCATCCCATGGGTCCCTCCTCCTCCTCCTTCTTCTTCCTCAGCTGCCCTAAGCTAAAATCTTCCCCACAGTTCACAGAGGAGATACGCCTGCCTGCGTGCCCACTGAGTAACCCTTCAGGGACAAGAAGACAGCAGGGACATGATTGCTTGGGACTCTGAGGACACTGAGCTGAGGGAAGGAGGCCTTCTCTCTGGCCTGGCCTGAAGGAGGACCATAGAGGGCTCCTTCAGACTCTGGGCTTCTGCTGACCCTTACAGTGGGAAATCCATTGACTCAGAGGGCCAGCCATTTATTCTCTTCTGATTGGGCCTATGCTGTGCTGAATCCCTTCCCTGAGCTTGTTCTAGACCAAGCTAAGAGCGATCGATAACTGTGAAGGGGTAGACACAGGCTGCTCCTGGGGGGTCCTCTGAGGCCCTCTTACTGCCTCTTATCCTCTGGGGAAGGTTCAACATGACTTTCTCCATCCACCAACATCTGCCTCCTGTCTTACTCCAGAAGCACTGCCTTTGAGCTCACGGAGTTTCCTCCTCAGCCCCTTCAGAGTTTCTGATATGCCAAGGAAACCAAAAAAGCAAAGTGTGGCTGGCGGGGGCTGCCCCGCTGCCCAGAGAAAGAATGCTGATCCTAAGAGGCTCTCTACTCTTCCCATTACCTAGGAGTCTTAAAGCACAAGCCTTACCTAACCAGACCTGTGCATCCCAGGTACTTAGGGACATGAGGCAGGAGGATCTTCTTGACTTCAAAGTCTGACTGAGCTACAGAGTGAGTTCAAGGCTAGCCTGGGCAATCTAGTGAAACCCTGTCTGAAAATCAAAATCAAAACACAGGTTGAGGGTAAAGCAGAAAGAGGGTTCACAATATGGTTCAGTGGTGGACTATTTGCCTAGCTCACGCTGGTTCTAAATTCAACCCACAGTGTGACCAAAATCATGATGCAACCTCATGAACAAAATGTGAATGAAGTCCCAGGTTAGAGGCTAACACCATGGCTCTGGATCCAAGAACTAGGGTAGCTCCTGGGGAAGGGGCCAGATTAAAAGATCTGGTCTTGGTGCTGGCTACACTATCACTCACTACAGAGTCAAGACCAGAGTCAAGACCACTGCTGCTGAAGTAGGAGGAATGATGCCCACAGCTGAGGCTGATGGGAGGCTTAGGAGAGATACAGTGCGACCGAGTCCTGTGCATGTAGAACATGGCCACTTGCCAGCCAAGGACACCCTTCCTCCCAAGACCTCAGGAGCCTCATCTGTAAAATAAAGTTTAGACAGCACCTCCTCCTGGGGCAACCGTAAGGTCTAGATGAGGTGGCATATACAAAGAACCCAATTCATGGTAATTGCCCAAGGAGCAGCCCTGTGTATAACTGTGGAGACCAAGGCAGGCTCTGGGAGAAAGATTGATGCCTGTCAGTTCTTAGATCTCTATTGAACACCCAAGAGTAAAAGTTAGGGGGCCGGCTCTTGCCTGAAACTCTCTGCCTCTTGTTGCTACCCATAGCCAAGAGAGCCTCTCTGAAGGGGAAAAGGGACTAGGCTTTGTCCTGAAGGAGGAGGCCGACCCATCTGGGAACTAATGTCTCTCTTTAGGCTGTCCCATGAGACTTGACAGTTCAGAACCCTGAAAAAAGCACCCCAGGTGATCCTGTGACCCACAGGCTGAAATGTGACTTTACAGATGGGTCTGAGATGGCCATTTCAGAATTGGAGTCATGGTCAGGAGAGAACCTGAATATTCATGAAAAGCGGCCCTGAGTCCATGCCAAGCTTAAGTCAAGCAGGGAATGCATGCATGGAGTCCAGAAGTGTGGCTGAGGGAAGGGGAGTCTCAGAGCAGGGACCTGGGGCCATGGATGAGATCAGGTCCTGTGGCTCAGGTGCATTCCCATGGGCTCCAGCACACCTAGGTGACGCTGAGTCTGGCCTGACCTCCTGAGTGGACTTTTGGTTGTGAAGGAGGACGGGGCACAAGTGGTTTCCAGAGACAGGCTGAGGGCTGCTGGCTAACCAGGCTGAAGGGTTTGAATTTTCACCCACAGGGTTAGCTGGGGTCAATAGACACCCACCGGTCAGGACCCAGGCAAGAGACACAAGCTAGCCATCCTTCACCTGCACTTTTTGTCAAATCAAACCCACCCACCAGCCTTTCGAGTAGTGGTTTTCAACCTGTGGGTTGTGACCCTTGTGGGGGCAGGGTCAAGCAACCCTTTCACGGGGTCACCTAAGACCATTGAAAAACACAGATATTTACATTGGGATTCATAACAGTAGCAAAATTACAGTTACAAAGAAGCAACTGTCACCACAACATGAGGGACTGTATTCCAGGGTCACAGCATTAGGAGGGTTGAGAACCTCTGTTCCAGAGCCTTGTGTGTTCTGTTCCTGGCCTCTCCATCTTGCTGTCTGAAGGTCACACTGCCAGTCTTCAATCCCCCCCACCCCCCGAAGCCCCACTCAACATTTAGCATCCTGCCACTGCAGAAAACCTCTTACCTGTCTGAAGGGTTTTGTTTGAGGTTCACATACATACCAGTCAACTTGGACTTCCCAGAACCCTACTGGACCCCAGCTCCTTGAAGTGGTTTCTAGTTGTCTGATCTTGTGGTATCTCATCTGTAGCCTGGCATACAGACTACCTCAGGAGATTTTAGTGGCTTTTGATAGACCAAAGAGGGAAAGGCGAAGCCAGTGAGCCTGTTCTATTCAGAAAGGTTCTCTACTTCCATTCTGGGTGCCCAAACTCCCCAGGCTGCCCCAGTGAAAACCAAGGACTCAGAGCATCCTCTGGGTAGGGATGAAGTTTAAAAGCTGGTCACTGTGAGCTACTAATCTAACACAGCATGAGGATCCTATAGCCAAAGCCCCTAGGTTTTCAAATGCCAATCTAGGGAATGCTAGGAAGGTATTTTGTAAATGTGATTATAGTCTATAACCAGTTGACTGAGTAAAGGAGAGGAGACTATAGCCCTAGGTCACGCTGCAGGACAATCTATTCCTCCAGATAGACAATCTGTTCATCCAGGATTGACACAATCACCTGAAAGACCTTATGGATTAGCCGAAGAAGGAGTTTGCCTCTGTTGATGAAATTCTACCTATTGACAGAGGCAATGACACAAACTGGGGACTGTTCCAGCCTGCCTTTCTGGATGGCCTGCCCCAGATTAGGCTAGCCCACCCTTCCACACTGTGAGCTAGTCCCTTGCAGTCTGCCTCTTCATCCTCCTTCATATGTATCTTCTGTTGGTATGCTTGTCTGGCTGAAGTCTGATGGATGCATGGTAGTGGTAGTGGTGACAGCAGGGGTAGGGGGTGGGGGAGGTGAGTGGGGGGCATTTTACCATAAGCAGCTTATATGCTCCCTGGGATGGGGAGCTAACCACTTCTTGAGGCAGCACAAGCTATCTTTGGCCAACTTTAAGAAGACCTGACTTATTCTGGACAGAATTTTTATTTTATTTTATTTTATTTTTTTATTTTATGGTCTCTTCCTGCTGGTGTGTGTGTTTAACTCCATGGATCTACTCAGAACAAGTCTGGCCCTGTAGCCTGGCAGGGACATGAAGGGGATTTCTTTTCTCCATGACTGCCTGTCCTGGAGGAGTTTTATTTGGCCAACTTGACACAAGCTAGTGTTATCTCAGAGCAGGGACCTTAGTTAAAATGTCTCTGTCAGATTGCCCATAATCATGTCTGTAGGGCATTTTCTTGATTAATGATTGATGTGGGCACACAAGGGGTGGTGCCACTCCTCGGCAGGTGGTCCTGGGGTGGGAGCCAGTGAGCGGCACTTCTCCATGGCCACTGCTTCAGCTCCTGCCTCCTGGTCCTTGCCTTGGGTTCCTGCCTCTGGCTTGGCTCAGCGATAGACTGTAACCTGTAAGCTAAACAAATCCTTTCCTCACCAAGTGGCTTTGGATCGTGCTGTGCACCACAGCCGAGGAAGTGCTTTTTCCTCTGACTGACTTCAATGTCCCTCTAAAGTCTGCAAACACAGATGACCTGCTGGGCTTAGGAGAGAAGAGACTTCACACTGCCACCTGTATTCCACACTGCATTGGTGCAAGGAGGCTGAATGTCTCAAGCTATGGGACCAGACTTCTCAAGCTTTTCCTACCTGGGCCAAGCCCATGGGAGTCAGGGCTCCTTCTTGACTGAGGAGATGATTACCCAGCTGTTGCTCCTAAGAGGAGATGATTGTTATACTTCCTTGGAGACCCTGGACAGTGCTACAGACTCCCAAATTTACAAGTTCAAACTCAATTCCCAGAATGTTGCTGTTTGGAGGAGGAGCTTTGGGCAATGAGGAAGGATGGAGTTCTTGTCAGTGGGATCAGACTACCTCAGGAGATTTTGTAAAAGCCAGGCCCGTGATTTCAGTCCCCCCCCCCCCCCCCCCGACAGCGCAGGGTTATAGGCTTGCAGTCTCCCTGGGCTGCAGAGCAAGTTCAAGGCTATTCTGGGTAATTTGGTCACCCTGTTTCTAAAGTGAATATAGGGCCCGGGAGGTAGTGCTTCAGCAGAGCATTTGCCTTGTGCATGAGGCCCTACATGCAATTTCTGGGTTGAGCAGGCATCGGGAGGTCAACCAAAAACCAGGAAGCAGGAAGCCAGCTGTTTCTTACCAAATGACCAGTCTTTGGGTATCTTGGTCTGGGATTTCTCTGACACCATAACTGAGGAATAAAAGTGTTGGGCAGCCACACTGGTCTGCGCCATTTTTGTCTGACAAGTCTGGCACAGATCAAGACAGGCAGAGGCCAGGTGGGAGGAGCCACCTTCTCACTGGCACTTAGTTCTCCAGAGATCTCAGGAGTTTGTGCACATGTGCGTGTGTGTGTGTGTGTGTGTGTGTGTGTGTGTGTGTGTGTGTGTGTGGTATGTGTATGTGTGGTGTGTGTGTGGGTGAGTATGTGTGCATGCATGTGTATAGAGTGTGTTTGAGGACGTGTAACAAACAAGGACTAGCAGACTCCTGGGTTTCACTATCCCCACAGGGTAGGCCATTCATTACTTCTCTGTCCTTCGTGCTCCCCATTTTCCCACTCCCACAATACAACTACTGCATGTGGTGCCTAGGCTCCATATTGGTACCAGTGGAGTAAGACCCAGAGAAGGGTGCTCAACCTTCAGGTCCCAGCCTATCGACTTTTCAGCCAAAGTAATTAGGACCACAGTGCCCACTGTGTGGGTGTTTCTGAGTTTGGTCTTTCAGGTTCTTTAGGTCTTTGCTTCCCCAGGTGTGGGTGCTGCCAGCGACAGGAGAACTGTAAACTTGCAGACCCCCAGGTCCCCAGCTGTAAGCCTGCAGACCTCAGGCCCTCAGCCATAAGCTGCAGACCCCAAGTCCTCAGCCGTAAGCTGCAGACCCCCAGGTCCCTGGCCATAAGCCTGCAGACCCCCAGGTCCCCAGATGTAAGGCTGCAGACCCCCAGGTCCCCAGCTAGTGTTCAGCCATTGTTGAGTCTCTGCTAGCTTTCCTATAGAAAAGGTCGGGGATAATTTCTGTTGTCTTGTTTTTATTTTCTTGGTTCTGGGGATCAAGGCCAGGGCCTTGGGCAATGCAAGGCCAGCGTTTTACCACTGAACTATATCTCTGGCCTTTTCTTTATGAAAATACCAGCTGGCGTGCACATTGGGCTTTGGGAGAGGAGGGCAGAGGGCTAGCCGGCTGGCCCTTTCCTCCAGAGTGGGGGCTGCCCCTGGAGCAGACCTTCCTGTTTGAACTCATGAGCTGATTCAGTTGTAAGCACCCCCAACCCTACCCCACCCCCCGCCAAGTTTCAGTTCCCTCTTGTAGCTCTTTCTCCAAGACAAAATGCCTTTTGGAAAGGAGGAGATCTGACCCTGATGCAGGACTCTGATGACCTTTGTCATGATTTCAGAAATGTGTTGTATTCCAAACCATGAGGCTGAAGGGTGCCTCTCCATGCCTGTGTCTATTTCTGGAATCTTTGTATTACTTACAATTAACTGAACTTTAAGCAGTGTGGCTCGTAGATCTCTAGCCTGGGTTCCCGTGAGGCTTGTTACAAATGCATACTCTCAGGCTGTGCTTTAGAAGAAAGCTGCCCATTCAGAATTTGCACTTAAATCAGGGCACCCAGGGCAGGCCCATCCCAGGAGAAGCCCTGGGTGAAGCCTGACTCCAGGGAGATGGGAAGCCAGACACTAACTCCCTAGGGAGAGGTCTGCCTCTGTGGGCAGGAAGGGTGCCGGGAGAAAGAGAGTCACACACACACATGCAGAGACAGAGAGACAGAGTCAGAGATCTCTAGTGCTAGGCACCAAGGCCATGTTCCTACTTTCTAGTCCCTTGAAAGGGGACTTTACTGTGTCACTGGATGAAGCAGAAGTGGGTAAAGGGGCGGTAAGGCACCCCTTGTGTGAAGTAGTGACACATGCCTTTAATCCCAGCACTTGGCCTGTACTCTGGTCTACACAGTGAGTTCCAGACACTGTCTCAACAAACAGGCAGGCAGGCAGGCAAGCAATATCTTTTGTGAAAAGTGAGGGTAGAAAACCAGCTTTGGCCTGGCCCTGCTGCATGACTAAGACACACTAGCAAAAGAGAAAATGAAGAATTGGCTTGTGGCAGTTGCCATAGCCCAGGCAACTCCAGGTGAGGGGCAGGTCTCTGGAGACCCCTGGCAGCTGTTCAAGCAGCAGCAGTTTCTCAACAGCAAGAGAGCCTGCCTGGCCTGGGAGGCGGTGGGTGGCAGCAGCAACTGGGTGCTCGGCTGCTCTCTCTGCTGCCATGACAGGCATTTGTCATGTGGCTCACTGAGAACCAGAGGCTATCAGAGGGGTCAGGAAACAGGGCTCCAAACCCAGCTCTGATGCTAACCGTGTGACCTTTAGAAAGACCCTTCTCAAGTCCTGTGAGCACAAAAGAGGTTTGAGTTAATTCCTCTTTGGGCAAACTGCCCTGCATTTATCCTGGCACCCCATCTATATCTTACAGAGGTTCATATAGAAGAAATCACATAGACTCCACGGAAAGAACGGCTTTCGGAAAAGATGCCCAAATACTTACAGGCCTGGCTGGGGGTGGGGTAAGTCCCGGGGCTGACATTTATTTCTGTAGTGTCTTAGGCAAATTTCCAAACCTCTCTTAGCAAGGGCCTTGTGGGAACGCTGGTGGTGAACAGCAGGCCTATTGCAGATACATGTCAATTTCCTGAGCCCAAGGCCAGGATGCAGGGTGGGAGGGGAGCTGTCTGCCCTGGGTCCTCTGTGCAGGGTTGCCTAGACTGGCAGGATGGTGGCCTCTGTGAAGAGATTGCTCTCTCCCCTGGTTGCTGGCTGGCCACAGGGAAATCATTTTCAGTTTTTAAACATTATTATAAATCGACGCACAGACCCATGGCTTCTGCTGCCAGCTAAAGCTGTTTAGAGTGGTGATCCACATTACATTCATCTGTGCTTGTTTATGTTTTCCTTTGAAAATACTTATTGTGTTTGTCCTGTCCCCGCGGTGGCCAGGCGTGGGCCTGCTATTTCTGTCCAATCCTTGCCTCCGCTCTCTCTAACACCTCCAGGTCCCCACTGGAATGCGTGGGGACCGGACGGGCAGGCAAGCAAAATATACCCACTTTTAGAAGAGGAAACTGAGGGTCATAGAGACCAGTCACTGAGCTGGGTGGAACTAGGTTGTTGTTTTTTTGGTTTTTTTTTTTTTTTTTCTGTCTTCCTCCAATCTGTAACAGGTTCTCCTATTAGCGTAGGACCTTCACTCTTCCTTGCTAATTTTCTGATGGTCTGCCTGCTCATCTTGGGAGACTAAGACAAAAAAGGATGAAGTAGCTACTCTGACCCACTCACCCCTGCCTCACTGACCCTATTTCTTAAGAAGGTAGCTTTGCCATGGTAACCCTGAAGAGAAAGAACCGTCCCCCCACCCCCACCCCCACCCTGCCGTGGGGGACTCCGTGGGGGAAGGTATACTCCTTAAACAGTAACATTAATGATAGTAAACATTACAGATAGTATTAAATATCAACTCTTCCAGGCACGTCCTTTGCATGAAAGTATTGCTTCCTGCTGATAATTTCATTCTTGTTTTATAACTGACAAGATGAGATCTGAAAGATTTAATAGCTCGGGCAAGGCAGAGCAGGGGATAGAAGGTTCAGATGAAGCCAGAGCCCTGGTACCAAGGTGAGGTTTGTGGAGTGAAGATGGAGGGGCTAGCCTGTGGGCATTGAGCCAGGCAATGCTGAGAGATTCACAGTGTGAAGAGAGCAGGCTGGCTATGGGTCTCATCAAGTGCTCAACTTGCTTTGTAACCTTGGGCAAGTTACTGAGCTCTTTGAGTGGCTGGATGTCCCCAATGCTACCTCTCACTCTCTTATTATAGGGCTCTGTGATTTGGGAAGTGGCAGGCCACTTCTGACATAAAAGGCACTGTTCCCCTCTTGAGCCACCTGCTTGAATCCAGTCCCAGGGTCAGCATGCTACAGTCTCAGCGGGGGGGGGGGGGGGGGGGGGGGGGGGGGGGTCGGGCCAGAAAGCAACAGCACAGGCTTCCTGCCTGAGCTCCATCAGCAGATCAATCACCTGGTCTCTCCCAGGCCTGCTGTGGGAGAACCAGCACCTGTGAGCCCAGACATGACATCGCCTCCCGACACCCAGGTCTCAGGCACAGATCTGTCTCTGGGGTCATTAGGTGGTGGGAGAGCAGCAGGCTGTCACAAGAGGCCCCTTCTTCTGGGATGCCTGACTAGGGATGCATCAGCTTGGATATCTTGGTGCCTCCTGACCCAAGGGTCTGGGTTGGGT
Source organism: Mus minutoides (assembly GCA_902729485.2). NCBI lineage: Eukaryota > Metazoa > Chordata > Mammalia > Rodentia > Muridae > Mus > Mus minutoides. Next base: position 1,050,172 of record LR749605.1, read on the forward strand.
TTAAGATGGATAAAGAAACTGTCAGGGAGGGAGGGAGGGAGGGAGGGAGGGAGGGAGAGAGAGAGAGTCTCAAATAGGCCCATTGAGTCTGTACAGGTACTTTACTCTCAAGCTCTGAAGCCATGGGTGAGTGGCTGACTTAGAGTCTTCCATTGCTTAGCCGAAAGTGGGGGTAATAAGGTCAGTCTTGAAGGACTGGCAGAACTTAACAAGGGAATACAAATGAAGTGCCCGGATAGAGCCTGCCAGAGTGTAGATAATAAAGGAAGGCTGCCATTACTATGGTGGCTACTGTGGTGATAAAAATAGCACCAAGGAACTCAGTGGTAGAGCACTTGCCTAGCACGCAGCAGGTCCTGAGTCCATCCTCAGCAGCACAAAATATGTAAATAGAATTAAACAAATAATAACAGGTAAAAAGGCTCCAGGCTGGAGGGGGTGCTGGAAGTCAGATTTTGAACCCTTCTGTGTGACACTTATCCTCCCTCCCCATCTCCCCCACCCCCTGCCCCATGCCTTCTCTGTAGGAGGAAGCCAGGGCACCAGCTGATCCCCAGGCCCCTTACTGCTCTGACAGCTTTGGGCTATGAATAGAGGGGGCAGGGGCCTGGAGGAGTCTGATGACTCAACAGCTAGGGAGGGCGAGGTTTCCCAAGGAAAGAGTTTCCATTTGTGTCTGGTGAACTTGGGGAGCAGGGAAGGAAGGGTTCCCTTAGCTGTGAGGCCAGGAATGAGGGGGTGGGAGTGGAGGATGTGACTAACCAGGTGAGTGACTAAGTTGGACCCTGCTAACCTTCAACCAATCAGGGCTGCTTGTGAGTATCCTGCAAGCTAGCATCACTAGGCACTTAGTTCTGCCAGGCCTGGCTGGGCCAGGGCTTCATAACATATGGAGGCAAAGGAAGCGGCCATGAGCCCAGCAGGGACACAGCCCTGGGTATGGAGTCAGAAGTCCCAGTTTTCCGTTCTGAACCTGCTGCCCATCAGCCTGGTGGCTCTGGGCAGGAGATCCCTTCCCTTTCCTGACCTGACCGTACCCACTGCTCTGACTAACACAGCTAACAGTCCCTGCCCTGATCTGGTAACCACGCTGAGTTGTGAAGGCTGAGATCCAACCAAGTGCTAACACCACTGTGGCCACTAGAGGCTAACTGAGTGAGAGGCTCTCTCACTTATCCAGTCTTATCGTGAGGGATTGGCCTCAAGATGGTCCCAAGGAGGCAGATGGGTCAAGAAGAAGCTGATAACATTCTCACATAGAGCCCCTTTCCAGGCACTCTAACCACTACCTCAAGGACAGCTTCCACCTAGGTGGCAGAGCCAAACGGAGAGGTGACAAAAAGCCATGGGTGATTGGATGGGATAGGGAGCAGGCAATTGAGGTGGCATCTTTTCCTTGACCAGCACTGTCTAAATGAATACCAGCAGAAGGATGTTCTGCTGCTAGCCCCAGCTTCTAGCATCTCTCTAGGTAAGAACCATGGGCAATTTGGAAAGCAACGGCAGGGTTGGAGGAGAAGGGTAATGCCTGCCATTTCTGCACACATTAAACCACCAGTAGTATTCTCCACTGCTCATGGCTGATGGACACCATGCTGGCTCTCAGAAGTGCAGAGATGGGCTTTGCCTACATGGATGTTAACATGACAGCATGGGGGAAAAAGCAAAACAAAGCAAACCCCTTAAGATGTAAATAAAAGAGGCCAGCAAATCCTGCTGCAGCCTTCAAGGGCAGTGGACCTGTGAGGCTTAGTGAGGGGGGTGGGCTTAAACTGGACCCAGGGATCTAGCTTGGATAGCAAAGGGGAGTCAGAAGAAAAGATGTGTTGCATATAAACATGTAAAAGTGCTCTCTGAGAGGTGATTTGGAGGCTGTAGAAGGAGGTCAACCAAATAAGTAAATAAAGTCAGGCATGGAGGTGGAGCCGGGGTGAGGAGCGTGGGGCAGTGGGAGCTGTGTGGGCTTTGGTGAAGGGGGCTGGGGCAGCTCAGCTTTGGGGTTTTTGTTTTTCTGAGAGTATTGTCCAGGAGATGCTACTTGCTGTGGTGATAAGGCTGAAGCAAGGAGGTCAGCTGGGAGGTTACTGAGAAGCTGGGGACCCAGGGACTTAGAGGAGAGTTGTACTAATTGGGGAATTGGTGTGGGAAGAGAGAGAGAGGCATACAGAGGCCCCCACTCTGATTTACAGAGAGCTAACTACTGTTAAACCCAGGCAAGTGGCAGTGGGATGTGATGGAAGGGGGCCCAGACCAAATCTGTCCTTTAGGTGGTATCTGGGAGTCCTCTCCCCACTGCTGGAGAGCAAGAGAATGTCAGATCAGCATTCTGCAGTGGATAGGCAGTGTCCAGCTCTGTCTTTTACCCACTTCCTCTCCTGTTGACTCCCAGGAAAACACTGCCATCTTGTTATGGCTTTTGCCAAATGGCAATGAGTCCCTGGGAGTTGGGCCAAGGCAAGGGGGTGGGGGTCAGGATGAGAAGGGGTGGGGAAGAGAGAGGAATAAGCTCCCGGAGGCATCCCAGTGGCTTTGGGGGAAGGTGGGTTCCCAATCTCAGAGTCCAAGCACGTCAGGGCTGGGAAGAGCCCTTGACATCACTTTGGCCAACCTCTACATGTTGGGACATGAGCCCAAGATCCAGGCAGGAGAAGGAACTTGACCAAGGTCGGTCATGCAGAGGGTTAGTGGTGGAGCTGGGCTGCAATCACAGGGTCCTGGAAATGGTTACACTGTGTAACCCTGGCTGGACACTTCAGCAACACGGCAAAGGGCCTGGCTTGAGGTGCTTTTCCTGGCAGACATCTATTTGTGCTCTCTCTCTCTCTCTCTCTCTCTCTCTCTCTCTCTCTGTGTGTGTGTGTGTGTGTGTGTGTGTGTACCTGTGTGCCATGTTCACAGAGGAGCTGGGTGTGCATGTGGCCTCCTACAGCATGATCTGCCCTGGGCTTTGGAAAAGAAGTGGAGCCATTCCCGTGAGGTGACTGTTTTACTGGGACACTGGGGAAGAAGGCTAACAGGACAGAATCTGGCTTCCAGCCCCTGATCTGCTGCCCTCAGAGAATTACAGGCCCTGTCTGGTGCAGCCCAAACTCATGGAGGTGGACACACACTCACACTCACTCCCACACCCACACGGACACACGCATCCCACCCCCCCCTCCCTAGCAGCACTCAGTCGCAGTTAGAGAGTGGCCCCGTGTGTCGCGGAGTGCAGCTTTCCAGCATCTACGTGCCTCCCCAACGCCCAGCAGGTGTGGACACCCGGGTGCCCAAGCCCAGCGTCAGGGACACGGAGGAGTGGAGCTCTCTCGGGCCGTTTACTCTGGATGCCCAGCCCCAGGGCCTAGCCCGGCCACACCCCTCCTCCCGAGCCTCGGCCGGCCGCTCCTGTCCCTCTCACACACTTAAGTCCCCTGGGGTCCTCGCAAAGCCCGGCAAGGCCAACTTAGGGCTGGCCAGACTGGAGACAGGTCGAAGTCAGGGGTCCCCGCAGAGCAGACACACCGGGCTGAGCCCCGGCCACTGGGAGCGCGCGGGTTCGGCGACCCGCCCCGCTCCCCGCAGGGACCCCTCAGCCGCGGGCGGCTCCCCAGCATCCCAGGTTCCCGCCCCCGTCCCCGCCGGCGCGGCGAGTGTAGTTACCGATGGTGGTGATGACGGTGATGGCGAAGTAGAAGGAGCCGGCGAAGCGCCACTGCACGCCGGCCTTGTGCGGCTTGAGGCGCAGCACGACGCGCTCCAGCTCCTCGTAGCCGCCCTCGCTGAGGTTGTAGCGCGCCCGCAGCTCCAGCTGCCGCAGCTCCAGCCGCTGCCGCTCGATCATCTCCGGCTCCGACTCCAGTGCGTCGAACACCGCGGCGCCCACCAGCAGGTAGGTGAAGGTGCACACGATGAGAGCCAACGTGCGCACATTCTGCCGCTTCATCGTCCCTCCCGGGTCCTCGCCGGCCCTCCGGCGTCTCCGGCCCGCGCCCCGGCCCCGGCCGCCGCCGCCGCTGCTGCCCCGGAGGCGGCCTGGGGCATGGCTGCGCTCGCGGATCTCCACGCCGGGCACCAGCTCCGCACCCCGGGGCCGCCGCCGCCGCCGCCGCCGCCGCTGCCGGCCGCCACGGAGCTGTCCCTTCAGCACCACCCACCACCCTCCTCCGCCCGCCCCCGCGCCCGCCCCCCGGCCGCCGGCCGCCACCTCCCGCCTGCCCTCCCGCCCAGCCAAATAAGGACTGGGGAGCCGTGCCGAGGACGGGGGGGGGGGGAAGGGGGAGCAAGCGGGAGAACCCGGGCAGGACAGAGGCGAGAGAGAGAGAGAGAGAGAGAGAGAGAGAGAGAGAGAGAGAGAGAGAGAGAGAGAGCGAGCGAGCGAGAGAGAGGGAGAGCGAGAGCGGGGGGGGGGTGAGCAAGATGGGAGAGGGAGGGAGAGAGAGAGAGAGAAATAGAGAGAGAGAGGGAGACAGAGATCCAGCCCGTCAGCCCCAGAGAAAACTAGGCAGGAAAACAGATAACTACAGGGAAGGGAGAGGACCCAGGGTAGGGGCCTCTGTGTGTGTGTGTGTGTGTGTGTGTGTGTGTGTGTGTGTGTGTGTGTGTGACTAACCACAAAGACCCAGGAAAAGAGGAATCTGTCAGGAAAATGCGGTGCAAACGATGCAAAGAGAGGGACAGACTGAGACAGGGAAACTTGTGAGTGCTGGAGTACAAATGTCCTGAAAAGGGGTGGAAAGAGGAGAGGAAAGGGCAAGACACCCCCAGCCCCCAAAAGCAATCCCCTTTCTACTCTTGCCCCAATCATAGTGCTGAGGCTGGAGGGGACCTTGGGCCCCACTTGCTCGATCCTTATCCCATGGATAAGGAACTTGAGGCATAGGTGAGCTGACACATAGGACACACTTGGAGAGTTGGGGATAGGACCAGGGCTCAGTTCTCCCCACTCAGGTCACATGACCCTCCCTGTGCTCCAGTGTTTGGCTTATCTTAGAAACTGGCAGGGATCTGCTGTGGCCCAGGACACACAGGAGCCAATACCCAAGGGAGAGCTTTCTCTCCTGACACTGAGTCCCTCCCAGGTTAGCACCAGGCACTGGGGACTGGCTGAGAAAGCCCAGGCTGGTGGCTGTGGCCACTTAACCCATCTTGATATTGATGACCCTTGCCCTACACCAGCACAACAGGCTTGACTTGAGCAACATAGAAAACACAGGATGCCACCTTGAAGCACAGAGCAGGATTAGGGATCTAGCTAAAACTGAGGGTGGGGTAAGGGCATTGAGATCTGGTAACTCTCTGATGGATGGAAGGGACTGGCATATAGGGGTCCCTCTGCCTTAGTTTCTTCATCTATCAACCTGGTGTCTGTGGCACCGAAGAGGAAACTGACCAGGCAGTGGGAACTCAGGCAAAGCGTCCCTACCCCTCTTGGAGCCTCCTGTCCTTATCTCTGCCATGAGTTGTCATGGCAGATGATCCCTGGGGCCTTACTCAGCTCCAAACAGACACTGGACATGGATGAGCTGAGAGAGCAGAATGATCGGAATGTAAATCCCAGTGCCAAGAAGGGTCAAAAAGCCCTTCACAGGACCCTGGCATAGGCAACACAGAGAGATGTGGAATAGGCCCAAAATCCATGGCTCAGGAGGTAGCCAGCAGGGGGTGGGGGGGCACCATCTGCCACATTCTGGGCTGGGATGTCATTGCCAGATAACACTTTGTATCCAAAAGCACCTCAGAAGAGCTACCTGCCCATTCAGTCCACAAGGATGCAGCCTCATATCTTTCAGAGTATGCTATACCTGTGACCTTAATCTTTTCCTCGGTCCTCAAAGGTAGGCTTGCTTATAATTAGGACTGTTTTATATATGAAGAAACTGAGGCTAACAGCAATACAATCACCCAGGGTCACTGAGTTGGGAAGAGACTTCTTGTCTGTTTGTTTCTCAAGCTCACATTCTTCTCCTTGACAATCTTCTCCTTGAGTCCTTGAGCCTTTCTTTCTCCACCTGCAAAATAGGTTTGATCATTATGTATTAGTCTCCTGAACAGTTGGCTGTAAGGAATCAAAGGAAGTCATATGTTTGCAAGGAGAATAGGTGAGGTTCTCTGGTGACCTTTACTTTTTAAAGACTCAGGTGTCTAGACCAGCACACCTTGATGAGGGGACCTGTGCCTCCTCTCCCCACAAAGGAAGGTCTTTCCTTGGCTTTGTGGGCCTGTTGGGGATCTTTGTCCCTGGCATCCTTTGGCTTTTGGAAGAAGAGCCATGCCATTCCCAGAATCCCATGCGTTTCTGATGTGCTGCTTCCCGGTGAGGATCCTCCCAGGAACCATTTATTCCCAAGATCTGTCTGTCTGTGCAAGTGACTTCCTTAGTGCTGGGTTTTAGCAGGGATGCTGTCATGTTTTTCCCACTTCCGGCTGCCAACCCCAGACTGCTATACAAATGAAAGGCAGTATTATTAAGTGAAAGAGGTTTAGGGAAGGGGAAAGCTGCCTTTGGGGCAAAACATTGATTATTAATTTAATTGTTCTTGTAGCTCTTGAAAACTAAAGGATCCTCAGATGTCCTCTTACTCAGCTTTCTTGTGTTACAGATAAGGAAACTGAGGCCTGGACAGTACTGAGAAAGGCAGTGAGGATCCTACAGAGGGGAGCAGTGCTTACAAGCTTCTGTCATATCCAGGACCAGAACACCTGTATTGCATGTCCTGAGTCCTGGAGGGCAGCTTGCATTCCCCTGTCCATCCTGTCCCTTGCAGAGGGAGGGTTGGGACAGAGGAGCACAGTCAAGGTTTCTGATCAGCCCCTGGGACAGCAGGCACAATTTCAGCCATCCTCTTCCTGGTGAGCTGGGTTGGATTGCATCAAAGACCTAACCGCATACCTCAGTACCTTCTGCATGGGACCCTCGGACCTGCCCACACCTGCTCAAAGTCAACCTGTTTCTGCCTGTGTTTGCAGCAGCATTGGAGGTCAGCTATCTCCTTGCCACATTCCTAAGTGATGGATTCAAACCAGAAAATATCAGCATGCCTTTCACTTATAACATCCCATACCCTTCCTGGCCTGATTACATCTGTTTGATCTGTCCTCTTGAGAATTAGGCAAAATGGGGATAAACAGCCACTTCTTTGAAGACTAGTTTGTGAGGAAAAAAAACTGCCACAAGGTTAGAGTAAATTGTTTGGAATTTACCATTAGCTACCATGCCCCACTGTATACTAAACATTACACACAGTCATTTCCAGCTTAGCATGCCTCTCTGTCCATCTGTAATCCCCCAATACATCTGTGTTCGCTCATGTTCCCTGAGACTCCCAGGTCTCCAGTGTTCCCATAAGTTGAAAAACTGGTACCTCCTTGCCTCTCCTCTTTCTTCTGCCAACCATACATTCATTCAGGCTTCACGACCCAGCTTTAAGGCTCCATGAAGCACTTCCCTCTCATGTCCCCCTCCCCCATATCTGAACTACCTGCTCCTTTGTACCTTTGTGGACATCTGAGTTTCCGTTTCTCTTGCTAAGTAACTTATTTGCTCTTGTGACTCCTTCACTGGCTTGATATCTTTTCCTGGGTAGAGACAATACTATTCTTTTAAAATACTAGTCTTCCCATAATGCTTTGTACATCAAAGCTGCATTACACATTTCAACACAGGCCCAGCCCGGAACAGTCCTGCCTCTGCTGCTTGGGTGTTAAAGTGACTCAGACAGTTGAGTCTGGGACAGAAAACCTCCAGCAATCCTGCTTCCATGCCTGCAGACAAGATTCTTCTCAAGCTGGGTCAAGTCCTGCCAGGGAGGAGAACGGCAAAGACAGAGCCAATCATCTGCAGGGCTAAGGAAGCAGGCTATGTGGCATGAGGGGAAGTGAACTGACAGCCCCCAGTCTTGGGCTTGGGAACTAATGCTGCTGGCTGAATCGGGGAAGCAGAGCAGCTTCTCTCTGCCTCGGTTCCTATTTTTGACACGTCCTGACGATGCCCTTTTTACAATGATGGAAGGTGTGGGCTTCAGGGATACTCCATCCCACAACTTCTGATCCCTGCTGTGTGGACTGCTTGGTTGGAGAGTGGGGCAAGGCAGTGAGAGATGGAGTGGAGAAGCTGACCTGGAGTCAGACAAACCTAGTTTAAGGCCTGACCCATCAGTACCGAGCTAGCCCAGAGCCTCAGGAGAAGCTCTGGCCCATCCTGTCTAGAGCAGACCATAGGTTCCCACCAGCCTTTCCTACTTCACTCATAGGAGTGAGCTTTTGCACAACAGCCAGCACAGAGAAGGTACTTTGTAAACTTTTCTTGAGCCCTTCCTGCTGCCTGCTGGCTCTAGTCACCTAGGTGAGTCAGAGAAGCCAGGGGAAGGGGAAGGACTCCAGAGCCATCTCAATATCAGCCAGGGGAAGGCTGGAGTAGTAAGAGAACCAGGACTCAGGAGCAAAGGCAGAGAAACACAGTTGGCTGCCATGGGATGCCGCACCTGCCATGGCCCTGGACAGTAGGTGCTGGGTGCGGTTGAGAGGTTTCTTGGTGTATCTCCACAGGTAGTGAAGTCGGGGATTAGCTTGGCTTTTAGAGCATAACTGGTCCCACAGCAATGGCTTGCGTTTGTCAAGAGCTACTGTTTGTTTAACATCTCAAGCCCAAGTCAAACACAAAAGGCAACTTTTAGCAAAGCAGGACTCTGTGGGCTCTCCGGAGAGAACTGGGCTGGAAAGCTGAACACCGGGCCCTTGCTTTAGCTGGCCAAGGGAAAAGGCTGTGTCGATCTGAGAGCTCAAAGGGTGCAAAACCCTGGTGCCTAATAAGAAGGAGGACCAGTTATTCTCTGAAACTGCTGTGGGGCTCAGGTTTGCTTCTGGTCAGCATTTGCATAAAGATTAAGTCCTGAGTCTAGGCTGCCCATCCCCTTCCTCACATGAGACAGCCCTCCTTCCTCCTGGCTGCAGTCTACCTGCAGTGAGCATCCCCATCCATGGGTGCTTGAGGATGTACTGGGAGGTGCTGCTAGGACCCATACCCAGAAGTGGCCACAGTGTATCTGCCCCCTGTGTGTTACTAAATCCTGCTGCTTGTCCTCAGCCGGCTATCTTGGTTTTTATTCTCTCTGGCAGTGTGGGAGCTTGCCCACTTCCTCCTCAGCGCGCTGTTACTCACTTTCTGATTTCCATGTAGTTTCCAGGCCTCCCTATTTTCTCTGAAGACTCCTCCTTCTCTCCCTTTCCCTTTCTTCTTTAGAACTTCTGCAGTCTCACCCTTGAAAAAGGGACACTGGAGGGACTCAGCCATTACTGAGATCACAGGCAGGCCAACAGGTAAGACTCCTCTTCAGCCTGCTGTATGTGGACATGAGCATGTGTGCACGTGTGCCCGTGTGTGCAGGAGTTGTGAGCTTTACTGTTTCAGCTTCTGTCCTGGTCTCCTCCCCATCCTTGAATTTCTAAGCCTTCACATTTTCCACTCTACCCATTCACTTCTTTTTCATTAAATTACACAATTAAAGCCAGAGAAATCCTTAGACCTCTAGTACGCTGAAGAAACCGAAGCCCAACAAGGGGCACAGATACCTCCAGGCCTTGAAGCACACAGGGCCAGAGCTGGGACTCGTGCCCTATCTATAGCCACCCCTGTTCTTGCAACTTGCATAGCAAGACCCCCCAGATGGTCTTCTGGAGAGATACTAGAGTGGCCATGGCCCATCTTTCTGGATAAACACAGAGTTGCTGAAGAAAAGAGAGGCTGGAGGTGTCATCAACAACTCACAAATCTTGAAATCCTTCTTTGCAGGTTTATGGCTTCTGAGAAGCAGAGGCAGCCTGTTCTCAGCACCAAACACAATAATTATAATAGCACTCGCAATGATTAATCAACCAGTGAGTATTGAGTGGTGCTGGGCAGGCAAGCACAGCAGGGTGAGCATAGTGTGTGTGTGTGTGTGTGTGTGTGTGTGTGTGTGTGTGTGTGTGTTGGGACAGGGGAACAGAAAAAGTGGTGACTCTTCTCCCACAAGCAGGCTGTGAATGTGTTCTCCTTAATGGAAGGGGGCAAAATGCCACCGTAGCCCTTCCTGGAGTCGGCATGCTCAAGAGGGACCTGGGGCCGTCCAAGACTGCAGTTGTTCTGGCTCAGGCAGGACCCTGAGCTGGACATGGAGCCCCAGACTGCATTGGAAACCACGAGCTGACAAACAAGAGTAGGTTCCAGGCCTGTCAGCCAGATTAATGAGGGGCCTTGCCAAGATGGTGTTCATGGCACGGGCAAGAGGACTTGGGATGTTCAGCCTGGAGAAGGAGACAGGGGTCATGTGAGCTGTCACACAGGACGGATTAGCTTTGTCCTGTGGGGCCAAGAGGGGACCAGTGACCTTTGGAATGATGCACCAACAATCAGCACAGCCTGAGATGGAGTGCCCTCTATGTCTCCCAGGAAGGCACAAACTGCCGGGGTGGCAATGACCTCATGGTCAAGAAAGCATGCAAGCATAGTCTAATTGCTCTGTTTTAGAAAGATTCTTGGAGCTAGTACCAGGCCCAGCACATAGTATGTCTACAAGAAATGAGTGTATTGGGTTCAGGGGTTAGACGAGAGAGATGCCCTTTGTGATTCAATTGGGTTCACTCTTAACATTGCAGGAGCAGTCTGTCTATGCTCCAGTCTGGAATGTTGTAAGTCCCTGGCTCTCAGCCTCCAGAAGGGCTGTTCTGGAGTTCTTGCTGCTCAATCTCCTCAATGCTGTCTTCTTTTGATTACCCTCAAACCAATCCCAAAGCCCACCCACATCCACCCTACTCACTGCCACCTGCAGAGGTCCAACAAGCAACATGCCCAGTAGCCCTGGGGCTTCAGCAAAGGAAATGGGCCTGTGGCAGGCTAATTACTAGGAGCTGATTCTATTAAGTAGATAGCTCGCTCCCAGCAAAGCAATTACACCTAATCAGCCCCTTGCAGCAGCCCAATGGGACAGCCGTGTGAGCCAGACACACGTGTGAGCAGGGACATCAAAGCCGCCTTGGAACAGGCTTGGTGGGCTCTTCTAAAGCCAAAGATGCTTCCAAAGTAGTCTCAGGCTGCCTCAGGGACCCTAGCAATGTGGAAACCACACTGGGGTGGGGGGTGGGAGGCTCAAAACCCTGAGCCAAGACTGAGCTCTGCCACAGAGGAGCTGAACTTCACTGAAGAGAATACATCTCGAACTTGTGCCTTAGCTTCCAAGTACTCAAATGAACATGTCAGACTAGAGAGGATCCATTCCGAGCTTGAAACTCTAGTCACTTAGAGTCTCATCTAGGTTAAAGTTATTCATAAGAAACCTGTTTGATAGGCTAGAGAGATAGCTCAGTCAGTAAGCCTCTTGCTTTGCAGGCACAGGGAGCTGAGTTCTAGCCCCACAATCTACATTAACAACAACCAGGCTGGATAGTGCATGTTTGAGATCCCAGTGTGGGGGAGGTGGAGATAAACAGATCCTTGGACTCTACTGGCCAACCAGCTTTGCCTACTCTATGAGTTACAAGCCAGTGGGAGACCCTGTCTTAAAACAAAAACAATAAAAACAAGATGGACAGTAAAGGTTGTCCTCCAGCCTCCACATGCATTTGCACACACACACATACATATACACATACAAACACACACATACATACACACAAACACACATACATAACATACCACATACACACATACATATACACCTCACACATACACTTACACTACACACAAACACACAAACCTACACACACATATATACAGACCCTCACACACACAAACACACATAACACACACAAACACACACATACATATGCACAACACACACATATTCTCTCTCTCTCTCTCTCTCTCTCTCTCTCTCTCTCTCTCTCTCTCATGTGTATGTGTCCTCCCTCACCTGTTTAAAAAATATCCAAACATGGGAATGTGTATTTCAGGATCAAGTTCTTTTGGCTTTATTGATTTTTATTTTATGTGTATGAGCATTTGTCTACATGTAAGTATGTGTACCATATGTGCTTATCTCTAATATAGAAGAAAGTGTTAGATTCCCTAGGCTGGAATTTAAATACTTATGAGCTTCCAGGTAGGTGCTGGGAACGAAACCTGGGTATTCTGCAAGAGTAGCATCTGCTCATAGTAACCAGTGATACATTTCTTCACCCCTGCCAGCCCATTAGACCATGTTTTAAAAAATAACTGGAGTAATTATATATTATTTGTATTTGTATTTTTATCTAGGAATTTTATGAAATGAGTTTTTCCAAAGCATTCACGACTTTTTAAAAAAGGCACACTTTGGTGGCATCTAGGTCCCAGGTTTATCAAGGAAGTAGGACCACGTGTAAGTATAAAGAAGAGAGGAGAGAGGGTTCTGGAAATTAAGGGTGAGCAAGGTGAGGCCAGGAGAGATGCTAGCCATCCAGTGGCTACCTGTCCACTCGTCCACACAGCTCTTCCTTTCCCTTGGGCAGAATCCCCTTTGAGAGCATTTAGATGTTATAAGGATGATGAGAGGGGAGTTTCTGGCACTGAAGCCCTGGGACTCTGGTACCAAGTCATTGGTGTGACCCAAACTCAACAGGCTGACCAGCAGAGGCTGGGGGATGGAGCGCAGTCATCTCTCTGGTGATTCTATGAAGATGTTGTTAGCAGTGGGGACTGGAGCTGCTCTGCTGCACAGCCATCTCCTCTGTGCTCATGGTCACAGTTATGGCTTTTAGAGCAGGGTGGCTTTGCAGGGTGGCACCTGACTTCCTGCTTCTTCTGACCTTGGTGATCTCAGATGACTGGTGCCCATGCAATTAGACAAGGCCCTTGGTCTGTCCTCTGAGAGGAACCCTGTTCTCTCTTATCAGCAGCCAGTCCTTGTGAGGCCGCAAATGGCCCTTGAGCATCCACAGTGGGGACCGTGGAGAAAAACAACCTTGACTGGGGAGTGGGTCAAAGGAAAGATGCTTCTCTTGGGGGGGACCGAGGGGAGAAGAGGGAGAAGATGGCAGGTTGATTCAAGTTTGGGCTTCCTGTTCCTCAGCAACTGCTCACCACTTTCCAAGAGAGTGGCTGTGAAGAGGATCTCACTTTGTTCCCATCTGCTTCTCCTGGTGACAGACAAGAAGGCCAGCCTGGGAGGCGGGTGTAAGCTCAAGCTCAGCTCGAGAGACCTTGACTGCTACACGGAGGCTGGGGGGACACAGAGAGAGTAGTATGCAGGGTGCCTGGCTGTAGTGTCACAAGTGAGATCATGGCCTTCTTGGCTCTGCCTTGTCCCCAGAATGATCTCATGCCCTGCCCCAGTCACCTTACCCCTTTAAGGCTCCTTTAAGGCTGTTCTCTCTGCCATTCATATCCTTTGCCGTTCTGCCAAATGTACGGGTCTTGTTCTTGTCTTTAAACCAGAAACAGAAATAGGCATATGCTGGTGCTCCTGACAGCAGAGGGATGGGGCCACCCGGCCCTGCAGAGGTGGCCACGGACAACTACTGAAGCGACTGTCAGAGTTGTCAGTGAAGCAGGATTCAATCCGTGATGAGTCTGGCTCCAGCCTGTACTTCTCCCTTTCCACCATGCTCCCTCACTAGAAAATGACTGAGGGCAGAGCCAGGCAACAACAGGGGAATAAGAACAGAAGGTGCTGTTAACGCTGGGCTGGCACACAGCTAGAGCTCAGAAAAATGCAGTCACATGAATGAATGAGGAGCTCTGAACGGAAGGCAAGGGGCAGGTCCAAGAATCAGCATCAGCGTTTCCCATGGCTGGACAGATGCTCAGCTTTAGCAGGTCCCAGATGTGAGCAAGGCCTGATGACTCTAGCTCACACGGGGGCTCAGAGAAAAAACCATCAGGGAACAGCTCTGGACCCACTGAAGGTGGAGATGAGGAAGGGAGGCAGAGCTATCTTGGCACAGAGCTCGGGCACCCAGCCCAGACAGGGACTCAGAAGGTCTCCGTGTCTGTGCGGAGCCAAAGGATATTGTTGGGGCTTTGAGCTGGTGCCTGAAGAAGAATGGCATATCTGGGGGCCCTCAGAGACCTGAAGGAGATGGGACCATCCTACCCATACAGACCAAGGTTGCCACTGGGAGGGGGCCAAAGGTGGGGGTGGGATATCCAGGCCATGAGTGCATAGATCTCTGCTCATCCAGAGATGGTATGTGTGGTCCAGTGAACCATAGAAACCATGGCATGTCAGGGAGATGGAGGTCAGCTGAGAAGCAGCGCTCAGGCAGAAGGGCACAGCACCATCAGGGACATGGAAAAAGTGATGTCGTTAAGGAACAATGTGAGCCAAAGGAATGAGCTGTAACTGGCTGGACCTGAAAGGACAAGTGGGAAAGCGGCTGCCAGACGCCCATGGGTGTCTGATGATGGCCTGCCACTACCCTAGGGAAGGGGCTGAGCTTCAGCCCCGAGGCTTAGAAGAAAGTTACCCAACAGGCCCCATGGCTCTTCTCTGCCTTTAACACTATGCCCTTCACCCCTTGGTTTGTTAATCAATGTGTGATAAATCAAGTCCTGAAAGTCTTCCTGTCCAGACTGCACTGCCCTGATTTTCCAGAGAAGATCCAAGAAGGCAGCAGGAAGATGGAGACTAAGTTCTTGGTCATGCAAGATGGCCTGAGTCTCTCCCCTACCCCAGCTTCCAAGAGGGGAGTCGTGGCCTCTCCTCCCCAAGAAAATGGGACAAGGAGGACACTGACTCGGGCTTCTCTTTCCTCCTTTGGAAAGAGCTGGGAAAAGCCAGTCCAACCCTGTAGCCCCAAAAGGAAGCCAGTTTGAGGCTGAGGAGGCCTGGTTGGATAAGAGACTCCTTGGGTCTCTCCTGGAATGGTGGGCTGTGGAAAGCCCAAGCAGGGGTCTCAGCAGCGCCAAGATGTCTAGGACCTGTCAGGAAGGGGCGCTGTGTGGTGAGGACCGAGCTGATCCAGAGTCTCTAACAGAGGACGAAGCAGGCCTAAAGAGGGCCAGGGCCAGGCCGACGTAACCCTAGCGTGCGGGTTTCCTTGTGCTCCAACTCCCATGTTGTTTCCCACTGAGAAAAATGTTGTTTGTTGGCATCAAAATCCCTAGGACCATGTTTACGGTGGATGGGGACCCCATCTATTCTTCTGCTACTCTGTGAGGTGCAACAGCTTCATAGTGGGTTCTCACCTCATATTTGGGGGGTAAAGGACCTTGTAGGACTGAGGGAGTGGGGCTGTAAAGGGTAGCTGATTCTCAGTGGCTTGGTTGGGGCAGACAAATGGCTACATCAAGGCCTCCATCCAATTGCCAATGAAATTGCCAGAAATGTGCAGACATGTTTGTCCCAAGCTCGGGTGTTTTCTTTATCATATCTGTCCATGTGTGGTTATGCAGTCTTCCCCACTCCTCCACAGAAGACAGATAGCTTCGGGGCTTCCTCAGACAGTAGATGGGCGTGGCAGTACCCACATAATCCCTACAACACACTGTGGTCTCTCTCTTCTCTGTAGACACCAGAGTCCTCACAAAATGTTGTGGTTGTCCCTCCGCTGCCAGACAGGTCCCCTAACGGCTCCCATTAGCAATCCTGTCTTGTCTCTGATGTCTGAGCCCTTTGTCTCTTACTTCAGGCCAGCTATCTTTCCAGCAGCTGGGGGAACGACAGAAAGGGACATTTCTGGACAGAGGCTGAGACAGAGCAGGGAACTGAGGCATGGAGCTGGCCTGAGCCTAGGTCAGGTTCTAGGTATCCTTGTCCTCAGGTCCAGCAAGTGAGCTCTAGGGCTGCAGGCTGAGAGTCACTGTTCTGTTTTCTTAAGCTCCCAGCTGGGACTAGGAACACCAAATCCTCTTTGAATAAAACAGAAAAGGGATTAAAAAAAAATCAAGACATTAACCTTGTGAAACTGGTCTGCCCCTCTCACTCCCCTACCTCCCCTACCCCCGCCCCTGACACACAGAGATTAACTTCTTCCCCCAGGCTTTTTTTTTCAGTTTTCATTTATATAAACATCTTAATTTATGGCAACATCACAGCCAGCCTGGATTACAGATGGATATAGAGGTGAATGAAATAGTCTTACACACACACACACACACACACACACACACACACACACACACACACCTGGAACAGGGGAAAGAACAGTGAATGAGATGCTAAGGAACCAGGATTTATTGCCAGAGTTCACTTTCCTCACCTGCCCCTCTGTGAACTCTGTCTTGTCTGCTGGTCCCTTTCATCAGTGTCCTCTATGCTGCCAGAGAGCCAGCTCCCCCCAACCTCCACACTTACCCATGGTGACACACCACACCAACTAAAAGTTTCCCTTCATCCCCATCACTGGATGCTACTCTCCTTTCTATATCACAGGTTCCAGCAGAGCAGGGACAAGCTGTTACTGTCCCCTGCACCTGCATAATGACAGGTGCTCTACAGGTCTTGGTGAGTAAATGAATGGGTAACTCTGGAAGCTGCTCTTTAGGTACACTTGGGATGGGGCTTAGCATCTTGTATGAAATCTGAACCCAAATCTTGAAATAGGGTCACTCTCCTTTTGGGGTGAGGAACATCTGACCTTTCTGGAAAGTTCTTTCCGTTTCCCTCCTGACTCCTGAGAGCGTCTCAAAGTCTCATTTCTTTTGAAGCCTTCTTCCGATTTGCCAGCAGCATCACCCCAATCAAGCAACAGATTTTTCGATGCACGTTTTCTGTTCTTCCTCCCACCTTCTTCTGACAAGACGGATCATTTCCATCCCTTGATTATGTTTTGGTTTGAGGCTACAGCCAGCTGCAGTGATTCTCAACTCTGGGTGGTAGTGGAGAGGAGGGTCATTATGGGAGCCTTGTCTCAGTGGAGACCAGGAGATGGGTGCTGGGTTCCTCCATGGCTTTGAGGCTGGGGTAAAGGTGGGACTTCTGCAGGGTTCTGTCTCTGGTTGGGTAAAAGGTTCAGGGGGATCCCACTTGGCTCTCATTTTGGTCAGCATTCCTCAAAGTATGCTCAGAGGCCAGGGTCCCTCTAGGTGTTCTGCAGAAGAAGCCCCACCCAGCTCAGATACATTTGGGGGAACTCAGCTGCACTCAGCCTTTGATTACAAGCTGCAAAAGTCAACTCGGCTAATTTAAGCTCAGAAAGGATTTATCCTGGAAGACCTTGGAGAATTCAGAGAACCTCCTGTAGGAGCAAAAAGTCAAGGTCAGAAGGGAAGCAGCCAGCGACAACACTCAGTGTCACATGTTAGGACTGATCCCAGGAAGGCCCCACTGCTGAGCAGACACAGAGCTTGGGCCACAGCTCTGCCAGCACAGCAGCACTCACACTTCTGTGCAACATGTTCTACACAGTCCTTCCGTTTCTACACTCGATTCTTCTGGGAGAATGCATCTCATTGGTAGAGTGGAATCATGGACTTGCCTCCTAGATGCCAGAGAAGCTGGGACAATGACGGGTTGATCTATTCAGCTCCTGTACCTGAAGGCAACCTCTGTCTCCTCATGTATGGGCATGGTGGGTTGAGTGAGAATGGCCTACATAGGCTCTTCTGCTTGAATACTTGCTCCTCAACTGGTTGAACTGTTTGGGAAGGATCAGGAAGTGGTACCTTGTTGGAAGAGATGTGTTACTGGGGGTGGGTATCAAAGACCATGTGCTTTTCCAGCTGAGTTCTCTGCTTCCTGCTTGTGGACTGAGACGATCTCTCAGGGGTTCATCCAGCTGCTTGCTGCCTCTGTTCTTCTGTCAGGAACTCTAACCCTCTGGAACCATAAGCCCTCCTCCCATAAGCCTCCTTGGTCATGGTGTTTTATCATAACAATAGAAAAGTAACTGAGACAATGGGCAAGCTGAGCAGGTCTGGCTGACCTGCAAGGATGAGCAAGAGGACTAGGGGAGATGGCCTGGGGCAAAGGATTTGCCTTGGAAGCCTCTGGCCCTGACTTCAATCCCCAGTTCCATGTGAAGCATGGAAGTACACGTTTGAAACCCCACTCCTGGGGAGATGGAGGTAGGTGGATCCCTGAGGCTCACAAGGCAGCCTATTTGTAGAACTTGAGGTCAATAAGAAGAGATCCTGTGTATTAAAGAAGAATGAGATCTGAGGTTGTTCCCTGGCCTCTACACACACTCATGCACACACAAAGATTAATACTCACTGCACCTGGACCTTGGACATCTTTAGGAACTTACATGCTGTGGGACGGGGCTTTCTGATCTCAACACTGTTGGTGCTCTAGGCTGGGTATTTCTTGGCTGTAGGC
>LR749605.1:1068465-1096143 GCA_902729485.2 Mus minutoides
TACACTTCCATACTGCTGTTCATCACCAAAGGAAGTCAGGACTGGAACTCAAGCAGGAGCTGATGCAGAAGCCATGGAGGGATGTTCTTTACTGGCTTGCTTCCCCTGGCTTGCTCAGCCTGCTCTCTTATAGAACCCAAGACTGCCAGCCCAGAGATGGTCCCACCCCCAAGGGGCCCTTGATCACTAATTGAGAAAAATGCCTCACAGCTAGATCTCATGGAGGCATTTTCCCAACTGAAGCTCCTTTCTCTGTGATAACCCCAGCTGTGTCAAGTTGACACAAACCTAGCCAGTACAGCTGCCCTACACATTGTGAGGTTTGCAGCTTCCAGCTTGCAGGCCTCTACTAGCTAGGTACCAGTATCATAGCATCCTGCCAGTTGTGACAGCTAAACATGTCCAAGAACATCAACAAATCTCTTACAGGGGACAGATTCCCCTCCCAGCCAATGACTGCCATTCATGAGTTCTTCAGGGACTTGCAATACATTTGAGGATTCAGGATTGGCTTCCCCTGATTTTTCTGAACCTTTTTTCTTTGACACTCTGACTTTGTTCCATACTTTAGGGAAAGATGGCTGGCAGCTGGGGCCCTGGCTCTAGTTTTCGTGGGAGTGGGAGGTTGCACACACCAAATGGCACCCCATGTCGTCTCGTCACCACCTTCCCCACCTACCCTCTCCCTGCATAGCTTAGAGTCTCCTGGGGGAGTCCAGCTTTGTGAACACCAAAGCGCCAGGGAGTTGGTTATGACTGGAAAGCATACCCAGGGTCTACAGGAGGAGACTATAGAATACCATTCAGCCTGCAGGCTATTCTTTTCCCTTTGGTTGTGAACTTACCCTGCAGGCACACATACTACCCTGACTACCAAGAATATGACCTTGGAAACAAGCTGCCTGCCATGGATGTCCCCTGTGGGTCTACCCCTATGGTTTGACAAAAATCCCACAAGGCTTACACCTCAGCACACTAGTCCCCAGTATGAAGGCCTGGGCTCCTTGTCTGTATTTTACACTGGGTCAAGGCTCTTAGTATTACCCAAGAAATACTCTAGTTACAGAGACAAGCACACATGTCCCAGCATGGAAAGCACCCCTTCCACTGTGGGACGCAGGTCTCAGAGGGCGGGACCCTTCCCACAGGCGCTGACTTGGAGGTAGACCTTTTAGAGTTGCCACTTCTAAGCCCAGCATGGCATGAAGTAGGTGTCTCTGAATGTTCAGCTGGTCATTCTGGAGATTTTTGTGACCTGGGATTTTCCTTATATGGGTGGCTCAGCCCTTGGTTGCAACTTCATCTTCAGATTTCTTTCACATGGCTTACAGTTGTCTCTCAGGGGCCTTGGTTCTTACCCTGGGGAAATGGGTTCACTGCAAATAGAATCGTATCAGGGTTAGACAAAGCAGCATTTGATCTATTTTAGATATTGTCACCTTTCTCTCTGAACTTGTAGATTTTTTTTTTTAAAGTGCTTCTTCCCTTCTCCACCCAGGATTCTGTATTTAAGGTTATGGTAGGTGGTTCCTGGGTGGCAGACAGTGGGGGCCCTTGAGATTTCCCCGAGGATTGAAGGTCCTTGTGTTCTGGGCCCCGGGGTGTATACTCGTGTGGCAGGATAGACAACTGGAGTGAAAAGGAGGAGCGGGTGGGGGTAGTCTGAAAATGCCTTGGATCCCTACCAGCTAGAGGATGCGCCAATGGAAAATTCCTGCTGTGTGTCAGAGGCCCACCTGGCCCGGGTGACAGCCAGCCAGACACACAGGCCTCACGACATGTTTAGATAGCACTTTCCTGCCCCAGCCAGAGCTCTTCTGATCCTCACCAATGCTTCTCTTGGAAAAATAGGCTGGGCTAGGTTGGAGTTCTTGCCTGGGCTCAGGGAAGGGATCTACCGCTCAGGTTCTAGGGCTCTATCACAGGAGAGAGAACTTTGATAGAAAGAGAAGTCTCAGGTCACTTCCAGGTCTGCACTGAGCACTTTCTGTGATCAATAAAAGGCTATATACAGAGTCCTTACCAACCCAGTGTCCTGCTGGAGTGAAGCTACAGTCTCTAGGGGATTCCTCGCTGGTGTGGGGAGAAGCCAGGGTCTTAGAAGTAGCAGGTATTGAGGGCAGTTAGTTTCCAGTTGAGATTCTCTGGGTCCAGTAGGACCCTTAACTCTCAAGGTATGGTACTTACCTAATACCACCCCTAAACTCAGTATCTTTGGGTCTATGAGTGCTCCAGGGATCACACTGTGTTCTATGATGTAGACTGGGCAAATCACTGAGCCTGACAGTGGCCAGGGTGGAGGAGCCTTTAGATTTTATACTCCTGGCTTTTTCTGTCTGGGGTCCAGAGCTAAATAGAAGCAGCCTAGGGGCAGGATGGAATTAAGAGACATTATTATCCTGGATAAATCAATAAGCTAAAGATTCACTGAGAGATCCTGTCGCAAATAAATAAATAAATGGATAAATGGATAAATAAATAACGTGGAGGGTGATAGAAAAAAAGATATCTTCTGACCTCTATATGCACATGTTCACATATTCATGTGTGTATATATACTACACACACACACACACACACACACACAAAATCTGCATTGGGGTTAAACACAGGTCAAGATGGGCCTGTACACACTCATCTCCTGTTACTTTGACTGACCTGAGATTCTGACAAGACCCAATTTGGATTACAGTCAATCCCCTATGGTTATGCACTTGAGAAGTCATTGACCAACCTGGGTATCTGACTAAACTTTCACCCCAGCCCGATCATCACCTGATTCCAATTAATATCCAATGTAACACCAAACAGACAAATCCCCCAGGTCACCCAGCTCCTAAACTCTGCTACCTCAGGGACTACTTCCTCTTGCCTTTAGATTGTTCAGAATGCTTCCAGGGAATATATTTAAGGAAAGCTCTGGACTTTATCATGCACAGGCCAGGGTAAAGACAAACTCTGGCCCCAGGGTTGATGGACCTGTGTGAGCCATTTCGTGGGAATTTCCAGGCCCCCTCTTGGCCTCCCTCACCTTCCTCCTTCTATCGTTAGAGACCTTTTCCACGTTGTTCTCCCAATCATTCTGAAGGAATGGTCCCCTGTCAAATCCCAGGTCTGTACTTCCTAGCTCTAGGTCAAACACACTCTGGAGAGCCCCAGCTGCCCAGCGAATCAACTCCAGGTAAACTTTCTCCTGAGGCCAGCACTCAATCTATCTCTTCTCTTTAGCTTCTAGCCTGTGGTTTTTCCAGTTCCCCACGATTACAGGATCCCCTGGGAGTCAGGACACCTTGACAGCTTTCTTACCTCTTCTGAAAAAACAGAGTCCATGTCACACTCACACCATGTATCTTTGAGATCCCAGGGTAGCCCGGAATGAAAAAGACAGAAGTAGGAACACAATTGTGAGATTTTGTGTTTGTGTGTATGTGATAGATAGATGATAAGTAAGTATACAGACAGATGATAGATAGATAGATAGATAGATAGATAGATAGATAGATAGATAGATGATAGGTAGATGATAGATAGATAGATAGATAGATAGATAGATAGATAGATAGATGATAGATAAATGATAGGTAGGTAGATAGATGATAGACAGATGATTGGTTGGTAGGTAGATAGATAGATAGATAGATAGATAGATAGATAGATAGATAGACAGACAGATGATAGATAGATGATAGGTAGGTGATAGATAGATAGATAGATAGATAGATAGATAGATAGATAGATAGATAGATAGATGATATATTGTGTGGTTTAGGCACAGACCCATTCTCCTAGGAAACCTTTGCTGTCTCTGTGATGCTTCACCTTTATCATCCACTTGACACCAGGAAGTCACCTGGAAAATACTCTTTTGGTTGTACCTGTGAGGATGTTTCCATGGAGGCAGAGGCAGGAGGACCCACCCTAAGCATGACGGCATCATCCCACTGTCTGGGTTTACGCTGAAGAGGGAAACAAGGAAGGAGCAAGTGAAGCACCAGCATTCATTTCTTTCTGCTTCTTGACTGTGGATGCCATGTGACCAGAGGTCTTGCCACAGCACCTTCCCCAAGGTGAACTATACACTCAGACCTTAAGCCAAAAGAAAACCTCCCTTCCTTAGGCTGTCTCTGTCACAGCACTAAGAAGTGACTAATAAGGTTTTCTTCTTGCAGACATCCTTAAAGACTCCCTGACGTCTGGCAAAGCTACCCAGACTGAGTGGATGAGGGTCCTGAGTCATGTCAGAGCACAGGAAATGGCTTCTGGAACTCGGGGCTGTGTGGTATGACCCTTCTCCTCCTTGCTGCTAGAATGTCAACAAAGAGGTGTTGATAATCCCAGCACTTGAGCAGTAGAGGCAAAAGGATCAAACATTCAAGCCCAGCATTGGCTACATAGCAAGTTTGAGACCAGCCTGGGCTACATGAAGCCAGGTCTCCAAAAAGCACTAAAGCAGCAGTTCCCAATCTGTGGTTCACGACCCCTTTGGGGCTTGAATGACCCTTTCACAGGGGTATCATGTCACATATCCTGCATATTGGATAGTTACATTTGATTCATAACAGCAGCAAAATTACGGTTATGAAGTAGCAACCAGTTCATTGTATGGTTGGGGGAGAGGGGTCACTGCAACATGAGGAACTGTATTAAAGGGTCACAGCATTAGAAAGGTTGAGAACCACTGTCTCCAAGGATGGAGAAATGAAAGGGGACTGAGCCCTGGGTGTCTTTGCTGAAGGCAGAGTTGGAAGGGAGCTTAATCTCACAGATAGGTCTGGGCTTGGTGGAATGACATTTAAAAACAACCATCTAATCATTGACTTTTCCAGGGTGTTCCTTTGGTCTCACAGCTCAGAACATACTCTGATTTATAGGGCCCAAGACTCCAGAAGCTTTGAGAAGGGTTCTGGTTTTTTGTAGTGCTGGAACTTATGGGAAAATGCAGAAGCAAGAAACTGTACTGGAATGTTGGGAGTCAGGGGGTGAAAGGGGGTGGAAGGAGAGGGAGAGGGTGAGGGAGAGGGAGGGGGAGAGGGAGAGGGAGAGGGAGAGGATGCTTCCATCTATCTTTGGCTACAGATTCTTGGTGGGTGGGATGGGAGTCCTGGTTTTTTGTCATAAAGTTCAGCCATATCTGTCAGAGTCTCTCTCTCTCTCTCTCTCTCTCTCTCTCTCTCACACACACACACACACACACACACACACACACACACACGCAACACATACATGTACATGTGCTGGTCACTCATACTCTCTCATTGAACAGACAAATGGTACACACCAAGGTACACCCATGGGTCTTAGAGCTAGAAAGTGGTGGAATCAGGCATAAGACCCATTTCTTCTGGCCAAACTTTTGTCTCCCCAGGACACGGGCAGCACTGGAGGAAGGCACGGAGCCTGGATGTAGGCAGGCTCTGTTCCAGGTCCTGCCACTGCTGGTATTAACTGGGTGAATCTCAGTGTTCTCATAAATAGAATGGACACAGTCAGTGACATTCTGGGGCTGACTGTTCTGGCTTCTAACATCCAACTCTTCAGTCACAGGAGGTGGCTAGCTCCTAAAGGGCTGTGGCAGAGTGAAGGACCTTAGAAATGGGCAAACCGTACAGACAGGACTGTGCTTCCCATCAGGCCCGCTGCTAGACGTTTGCCAGCATAGCCCTCGGTGTGGCTCTTGCTCCCCAGGACTGAGTACTAAGGCAAAATGCATAAAGGTCTTACCACAAGGCTAGACTGGAGCAGAGGTTCTTCAGTGATTATCATGTGACATTTCTTTATTCGCTCAGGTAAATTACTCTGGTTAGACATGCTTTCTTCGATTCCAAGGATGAAAATGTCCAGGTCCCAAGGGGCTATAGGACTGAGCACGGAGATGGTCAGTAGGAGTCAGAATCTTCACCCTCTTCATAGACTCTGTCTACGGCTTTGGAGTCTCAGGAATCTGACCATGGAGAACCTTAGAGACCACCTGGCAGTAATTTGAGCCTTTCCATCTCAGCTGAGGAATCTGTGACAGGGGGGAGGAACATTCATGACCAAGGTCACTCAACCAGCAATGGCCAAGCTAGACTCAGATTTCTGATATCTGTGTTCCACATGGGCATCTGTCTCCAATGGTCTAGACTGCCTTTTAGCTCTCAAACTGGGGTAAGGTGTCCAATCCTCGCATGGCTCCTGCCCAGGGTGTAGGGGAGGGAATGTCTATGAGAGAGATCATGTGTGTTTTTCAGGAGAAAGCATATGAAGTAATGTGACCCCTATGCCTACATCACCAAGTTACATGAAACTATCTTTGTCTACACTGAAGCCTTTACGCATTCAAGACACTGGCATCTTGTCAGTTAGTAGACACTGAGGAACCCAGTGTCCTCAGGTAGATCCTTGGGCCTCTGTGGGTAACAAAGAGGTGAGACTAATGGCAGGGACTAGACCCAGGTTCATAACGACTGCTATGGTCCCTTCCTTCTTTCCTTTTCTTCTTTCCCTTCTTTTCCCTCTCTGTACTTTTCCAGCCTTCGCCTTGAAACACCTGGGCATTTCTGCCTGTGGGTGTTCCTTAGCCAGCAACAGGAGTTTTGGACACATGGGGACATATAGAAAGCTGGACCATCTCTAGTGTCCTGCAGGATTGAGCTGGAGCCTGACTTTATGTAAGGGGTCTTACTTAAGCCACATGCTCAACCTGTCCTGCTTTCCGGGCCCCCTCCATGGCTTCCAGAGAGCACTTCCCTTACAGATCCTCATTTCTGGGACTGTTCCTTGGGAGCTGTTTATCAGCCTGTTACCATTACTAAAATGGTAGCCATGTCTCTATTTGCTGTGTGCCTCCACTAAGGGTACAAATTTACAAAGCAGGACCTTTATCTGTTTGACTTGACTCTGCTCTCCCATGTCTTGTGCCAGGTGTCTGCCACCTAGTAGGTACTCTAAAGGTATTTGGTTGAAGGGACTTCCTCAATTTTCCCTCATGATCATGCTGCAAAGGAAAATGATCACCCCTATTTTACATATGAGGATGGTTAATATCAACTGTCAACTTGGTGAGATTTAGACCCACCTGGGAGCAGGCCTCTGGGATGCCTGTGGAGGGTTATCATGACTGAGGTGGGAAGACCCATCCACTGTGTGTGCCATCACAATGGGTGTGTAGGCTGAGGACAGGCATTCTTTGCTTACTTCCTCCTGACTGCAGATGCAGTGTGTCCAGCTACCTTCAACTCCCGCTGACTTCGCCACCATGGTAGATTGTACCTTCCACTCTGAGCCAAAATAAACCCCTCATGCCTAACGTTGCTTTGTCAGAGGAGGTAGTCTCAGCAACGGGAAATATTTACGGCAGAAACATTTTTCAAAGGAATTTAACAACAGGCCCAGGGTGACACATACTGCATTTACCAACATCCCTGTGTCTGCAAATCAGGCTTTACAACCCAATTCCATGTTTGCAATTCCTGGAACATTCCACCTTCACCCCCAGTCCCTCAGTGCTGCTGAAGTGGCTTCTTTTGCGATGGAAATCTACCATCCTGCCACCTGGAGCTGAGCACCACAGTACCCTTTAGTTCTGGTCAGCTTCCTGTGAGTCTTTCCCCACATTTTGTTGTTACTGTTGTTTGTTTGTTTGTTTGTTTTGTTTTGCTTCCCTTCCTTGCCATCCTTCAGAGATAGAGTATTTTTGGCATCTTTGTTTCCCTAGCACCTAGGTTGGGCCTGTAAGAAGCCAAACATTGAAAAATATTGGTTGAATTGAGGAGAGGAAGGTGGAGAAGGGGAAGTAAAGGAAGAGAAGAGAGAAGACACTCTGTCCTGGGGGGCAGAGAGGGTGAGCCCCTGTGTGCAGGGAAGGTGTTGGAGGGGAGGGATGTGGCTGAAGGCAGCAGGGTGGTCCTGCTGTCACACTCTGGTACTGGGGCAGCTCTGAGAAAGGGGTTGCCCTTTTAGCTCTGGGCCGTGTTCTTGGTCAAGAGCAAGACGTGCCTTGGCACCTAGCAGCCAACCTGGTACCTAGCCAGGTCTTGGTGGGTGAGTATATTTGTGTGATTTTTTTTTCTTTTTGATTAGGATGTTGTAAAGATTGAATAAGCTAGTGTAGTCTTTAGACTAGTCAAATGAATTATTTTCTAGTCAAATTTATTACCATTTCTGTACTGCTCTGCCCCACTCCCGGCACTCCTATTCTCTCCTGCCTGGGAACCCTTGTCCACACTGCCCCTTTCGAGAAGATAGTCTTCTCACTGTTTTCTCTGAAAACCTCTTAATCATTCTTCAAGTCTCTTTTTGGTGCTGCTTCATCGACTCTGAGGGCTGGGCTCCTCCCAGCATGTCCTGGGGGCTCTCTCCCAAAACCCCTGTATTGGTTATAGGGGCGCTCCTCACACTGCTGCAGTGGCCTGCCCATGGGTCTGTGAGTGGTCTGCCTGCCCATGGGTCTGTGAGTGGCCTGCCTGCCCATGGGTCTGTGAGTGGCCTGCCTGCCCATGGGTTTGTGAGTGGCCTACCCGTAGGTCTGTGAGTGGCATGCCCATGGGTTTGTGAGTGGTCTGCCTGCCCATGGGTCTGTGAGTGGCCTGCCTGCCCATGGGTCTGTGAGTGGCCTGCCTGCCCATGGGTCTGTGTGACTCCAAGCTTCAGGCTTGCTCCCAAGCCATTTAGCTAACTCCCAACACAAATGGGCCCTGGTAAAGATCCAATACTTTAGAGACATAAATTTTTCCAAAATTTATCTATAAATTCAATAAAAACTGCAATAAAAAACAAGAGTTCTAAAAATGTAATTTTATAAGCTAATATTAAAAGTCATCTGGAGGAGAAAAAACTGGGCAAGAATATGCAAGCAAGGTTTGACACAGAACAATAAGGATGAAATGGCTCTTTTAAAACATTTACTATAAAGTGATTAACACAGATTGGTTTTTGTTTATGGACAGCTGATCTACTCAATGGGACCAAGAGAGAGACAGATCCACAGAAATCCAGTGTATGCTGAAGGGACATTTTTATTTTATCTTGTTGTTTTTGAGGCAGCCCAAATCAACCTTGATCTAGTGAGGATCTTCCTGCCTCAGCCTCTGGAACTCTGGGATTATACACATGTACCACCGCATCTCGCCTAAATCAGTGAGAAAATACTGTTCAAGAAACATTTGGGGGCAATAGAGTTCCAACTCAGGGAAAAATCAGGTTATGATATGGGTGGTGTCTTTACCTTCTGAAAAGAGAATTCATTCCAGCTATTTCAACCAGCAAACAGTCTGTGGAAGGTATGTGCTGTGGTTTGAATATTGTTTGTCCCTTCTGAAAGTCATATTGAAATATTACTGCCATTGTGGCAGAGGTTGGAGGTGAAGTTTTTGAAAGCTGATGAGGTCTTTAGGAGAGATGAATGTCTTACTCAGGGGAGTGAGTTCTGTGTGATTTCCCTCCTCCACACGTACCTGATTCCCTTTTTGAATTCTACTATAGAATGAAGCATCATGAGGCCCCCTTTAGGTGCTGGTACCATGATCTAGGACTCCCCAGTCTCCAGAAACACTAGCTAAAGAAACCTCTTCTTTCTGTATAAACTACCACTGCAGGTATTCTGTTACAACAACAGGAAACGAAGATACACTCAAGAGTTCTAAAGAGCATTGAACAGAAAGTGTTTAGGTTGAGCACACAGAACAATTTCCATAGTCACAGGATAGAGCCAAGCCTCTGAGGAGACAATGTCTCTGCTGTGGTCTAGAAACTACCAGAAAGTAGCAAGTTTTTGTCATGGATGCCTCTGTGAGCATCCAAGCTAGGCAAATGAGTGTGCTGTTGGTCCTATCTGTACATAACTCAAAACCTCATGTCATGCATCTGCTGAGAGCTGAAGGAAGCAGAAAGAGGAGAGAGAGAGAGAGAGAGAGAGAGAGAGAGAGAGAGAGAGAGAGAGAGAGATGAAGGCAAATTAAGAGGGCAAATGGTTTTCTGGGGAAATAGTAGGGGAACAAGTTCTGACTCTGCAGAAAGGAAAAGGAGGAGAAGCTGCCAGAATAAAGTCAAAGGCTGGCTCTGTTGTGAGAAGAGTCTAGGCCATTGCAAAGGTTGCTCAAGGGATCGCTATAGCAGGAAAGAGTGGCCGAGCTTTAGCCCCCTCTGCATGCTCAGTCACTGGTTTCAAACCATTCCAAAGCTATGTCATTTCTAGAAGAGAATCCAGGTGATCCTGGGTTTGACAATGACATTTTGGACACAACACTTAAAAAAAAAACATAATCCAGAAAAGGGAAAGTGTCTAAGATGGACTTCATCAAAATCAAAAATGTCTTCTACCCTGTGAAGGACACTGTTGTAAAAATGAAAACACGGGGTGTGGGGAGGAGAGAGGTGGAACCCATGCCCAATTTTAGAAATAAACCCCTTCCATCCAAAATTCATGCCTGAGCCATCTGAGCAAACATGTAAGTGAAGGGAGCGCCCAGGTGGTAAGTGCATGTGTAGAAAGATGCAATGGTGTGGCATATTCAGGGACAAGTCACAGATCAGAGGAGTTATGGGATGCCACACATGCTAACACAGCTGGAACCCTAAGCACTGACGTCATCCAATGCTGATAAGAAGGTGGAGCACGAGCTCCCATCCATATCTGGTGGGAATGTAAATGGTACAGCCTCTTTTTAAGGCAGTTTGGCACTTTCTTACAAAAACCTAAACACAGTCCCACCATATGCTCCAACAATTACGCTCTTAGGTATTTGCCAAAATGATCTGAAAACTTCGTCCACACAAAAACCTGTATGCAAATGTTTATAGCAGCTTTGTTCATAATTGCTAGCAACTAGAAGCAGCCCAGACATTCTTCAGTAGGTGAGTGGCAAGATGCACTATGTAAGTACAACGGGATACTGTTCGTCAGTGAAAGGAAAGAACTAGAGAACTTCAAGAAGCCATGTTGGGAATTCACCTATAGATTGTTCAGAGAAGGAAGCCAGGCTGAATGTCCACGTTCTGAATGTATGACATTGTGGAAAGGGTAAAATTACAGATATGATTAAAAAAATAATTGATAGGTGCTAGTGTGTCAGGGGAAAATAGGGGAAGGGGATAAACACATAAGGGCATTTTTAAGGTGACAAAATGATTCTTCCTGATATTACAAGTGGTGGACAAATAGCACTATATGTTTGTGGACAGGTATGGAATAATACAACTCAGAGACAAAGCCTTCATGTAAAGTATGGATTTCACTTAATAATGATGTTTCAATACTGGTTGATCAATTGTAATAAATGTATCATACTAACACAAAATATTAATGTATAGAGAAACTAGGTGTGCAGGGCTCAGAGAATACAGGGAAACTGCTCTTTCTTCTGCAACTTTTCATACACCATGTATTCCAATCTTTGATTTAAGACCAAAGTGCTAGTTTGTTTGTTTGTAGACAAGATTTCTCTGTGTATCACTGGCTGTATTGGAACTCACTATGTAGACCAGGTTCAAACTCACAGAGATTCACCTGTTTCTGTCTCCAAAGTGCTGGGATTGAAGCTGTATGCTGCCAGGCCTGACTGCCTCATGGCATTTAAAGTAATTAATATAGTTGAAGAAAGATTGGAAGCAAATATCACGGGCAGTAGTGGTGTGACTTTACTGATTTCTCTGAGTACTTTTAGATTGTGCTTATTTTCCCAGTGTTCCGGTGAGTAGCATCTGTCACTCTCAAAAGTGTAAGAGACAGATAAGGACATACACAGCCACCATAGACAAAAGGCTGTTAAAAGTCATACCTGGAAAGCGGTGTGAGCAGATAATCCAGAAGAACATTATGTGCTTTTAGACTATTCATAACTATATTTAAAATGGATTTCTTGTAGGAAGTGTTTAGTTGGACCATGGTTTCAAGAAAAAAAAATCCATCTTGACCATCCTTGCCTTTTAACTGGAGTGTTTAAATCATTCATGTTTAATTTCAATTATACTATTGTGAATGGCTCTATTAACATTGTGTAAAGCAGATTTCAAGCAAGGAGTATTTTTAAGAATAAAGAAATTCATTTCCCAGAATCAGTTCATCAAGAGGATAGGGTGGCACCCAAGGCATATGTGTCTAAGGAGGCTTCCAATTATGTGAGACACAAAGAGAACTAGACAAACTGGTGGTAAGAGTTAAGACTTCAAATCATCTTGTCCTGTTCTATTCCTATTATGTGGGATTTCCATTAGCTTCAAGTGCTTAATGAAGCAAAGTTCCTTTAAGACTAGTTTGTAGTCTCCAGTTTCTCTGATGTGAGCTAGGATGTCTGCCTTGGTGGATTTTCCCATTGCCCATGAGCTCATCAGCAGCACAATCCGTTTCTCCGTGGGAGCCAGGAATTGTATTGCACTATCCAGGCCTCTTTAGGTCATTTCACTGCTGCCTGCTTTGGCTGTTTGGAGGAATTGGCTTTCTGACCTTCTACGGGTACCACGTTTGCTTCATTTTTGCTACCTAGAAATTTTTCTATTCCTTGCTTTTGAGCTTTCCTCTTTGGAACAGTCTGAGAAATTCCCATGTCTGGTTTGATTTGGGTTTTGATTAGACATCTTAATAGGTCTCCCACAACAAAACCTTGATGACAGCCTTCACCCTTTCTCCCTGCCTGTTGTCCCGGAATTATAACATTATAATAAGTTGTTCTTTATTTAACTGGGAGGAGAAATGGCACTGCTCTCCTGGTGGAGACTAAAATTTGCTTGCAGAAGATACTCTTTTGTCTCGGAATTCACCGCTTGACCCTTGAGTTCTATCAATAGGAAACAAGCCTGCACTCCACCCGGGTGCCAGTCTTGGTGAGTATGGGAAAGCACCAAGGGAGCCCTAAAGAGATTTCTGACTCTGAGATGTGAATACCCTTTAGCAAAAGACATTTGGAATTACTTAAATTATGCCTCTGGGGACTGTTTACTTAGAGTGCCACCATGACCTAATTTGGAGTCACACTATCCTATGCCTGAGGTTGGTGTGCTCTTACAAAGTTACAGATAATATTCTGAGACCAGTTGTTTACACAAGATTGGGTGCTGGGGTGGAGAAGAGTGTGGGAAGAAATGTTCACTTTTTTGGATGAAGTGGATGCTGCTCAGGGCCACACGTCCTAGACCTAGGATTGGGGGTGTCACCTGAGCTGCCACTGCCAGCTGACTCTCAAGCTTCAGGGAAATCAATCACCCATGGGTGTCTTTTTTTGATATTTCTATTATGGGTAATGCAGGGAAGAGGCCAATTCTGGGGCAGGTCTTGAGTCTGAGAGAGGCAAACAGTTCCTGAGGCTGTCATAAGAGTGGGATCACTTAGCCCCTGAGCGCTGTCTAGGGACCGGAGGCTGGGCTGGGCCCAGAGGTGGGAGGCAGAGTAGAGCTTGGGCAGGACTTCAAAGTCAGCAACACAGCAGCCACCTCTGGGAGAGTCGATTAGCTGTGCTGGGTGGGTATTTCCTCTGTTCCCTAGGGCCTTCAGGGAGCTGTGTTGTTTCTGGCCACATTGCTGAGGATTAAAGGAAAACCTGGAAGGAGGGAGTGGGGACTGACCAGCTCTGGTGGAAAGGACCCAGGAGAGAATGAAGGAGCAGAAATAGGGGGTGAGGTTGAGCAGGGAGCAGACCAGAGCAGAGTTTGTGGTGGGCATTATGTGGACTGAACCCTTGTCTCCTGGGCCATGGGCAGCTGTAGAGAGCTAGCAGGAAAGAGGGAGGTTGGTTAAACTTGCAGTGTTCAGAAAAAATGAGCAGATTCTCTCAGGATTTGTTGATGGCTGTGGGGGCTTCTGTGGGTTTTGTCTGCCTGGAACCACTTCTGCCCTCCCTAAATTGATAGAACCTTCTAGAAGGCATCTATTTAATGTGCTTTAGGTGGATCTGACTGCAGTATTCTGCACACTAGGAAGTGTGCTCATGCCCAGCCCAGGCCAAGGACAGGACTGGGTTTCAAGTTCGAGTCAACTGGTTGGGCCTAAAACTCTTCCAACAGACTGGGTAGGGGAGACCATCTTTTTTTCTTATGGGGTCTCTAAATAGAATATGACTAAGAAGGCTTCCTGCCACATGAGGAGAAAATATTTGAGAGTTGGTATGAGTCAGAGCCGTGAGGGTGTAGTTGGGGGGGTACAGATATGGATCACATAAGTAGAGACAGGCCACTGGAGAAAAGAACTGCAAAGATGCTGGTAAAATACTAGATCCAGCCATTCTTGAGGCTGACTCAAGCCTCCATTTAACACAGGCCACCAACATTTTTCTTTCCTAATCTACTTTGTTCCTTTTCCCTCCTGTGTAAGTGAAAGTCCTTATTAACAATTGTGGGCTCAGCATCCTCTTTCCTTCTCCAGACCTGATATCCCTCATTCTTCTTACATGTAAAATGGAGCTTCTTCATCCAGGACATCCTCCTCTGGCTGGAGATGCCCATACAAACTTCCTGGGAAACATTCCTCAGCATGCAGTGCAATGAAGCACACGGTGCAGAAGACTGATGACCAGACAGTCCTTCTAACACTGGTAAGTCCTGTTGAAGGACCGCCATCATGGTATAAGTTAAAGTATTCACACTTCTGGAGAGAAGAAAACACTTTGATATGGCTGCAGGGAGTACTAAGATCAGCACTTGGCCCAATCTCAGCTTCTAGGCTAGAGAGAAAGGAATGTGTCCTCCAATATAGGCAAAGAGATCCCAGGACTTCCCTGAACTACAGATGAAGCCACTCTGTCATCTTAACTGGCAGTTAATGAGCCAATTCATAATTTAAAAGAAGTTTTAAGAAAGATCAAGAGGAAGTGGGAAGTGCTTGCATGTGTGTGACTGAGTTTGTGTGTGAGTGTGTGTGTCTGTGTATGTGGCATGTGTATGTGGGCCTAACAGAGAATGACAAACCCACTTCACTCTGTCCTGCAAAGGTTCCCATAGTCATCTCGGGTAACATGACAGGAGCAAAAGCTTTCCTAGCAGACCTGGATTTAGATCCCTAAGAGATGAACTTCCTCAAGAACCCATGATGCCTGCAATGCACTTGGAGAGTCCTGCTTTGTCTGTCTTCTCAGCCAGTCAGTGAGTTACACACAAGTTAAAGCCTGAATGCACAGTGGGGCCACCATGCCTTTCTGTATCTGAGAGAAAGTAGATTAAGCCTCAACCCACAGGAAATCTAGAACTGTCTTCAGTAGCTCTGGGATTTAATTCCAATCCCATCTTCCCTGATATGATGTTTCGCACTCCCTTCCTCCCTCGCTCCTTCCATCCCTCCCTGCCTTCTTCCCTCTCTCTTTTCCCTTCCTTTCTCCTCCTTCCCTTTGCCCCCTCTCTCCTGGGACCCTCTCTCTCTCCCCCTCCCTCTCCTTCTCTCCCTCCTCCTCCCCCTCTCATTCCCTCTCCTCCTCTCTCTCTTTCTTTCTTTCTTTCTTTCTTTCTTTCTTTCTTTCTTTCTTTCTCTTTTTCTTCTTCTTGCTCTTGCTCTTCCTTCTTTTTAAATTAAGAAAGATATGAATCATTTCTCTGATTGATTTCTTTCAACATAGTAGTAGAAGGCAAATTTATACCAAAGAGACAACCAACCTCTACATTCCTCCAGAGACTGGTATGGGAGGAGTTGGAACTAATAATCATGATGATTGCATTAAAGGAAAAGTCATTTCAAAGGTGCTTCTATGGGTGTCTGAGCATGGCCCAGAGGTAGACTGGAGCCGAAGTATCTGTGGGAAACTCAGATAGAGGTGAGGGAGTTGGGGAGACAGAAGTTGAGAGACAGGAGTGGGGCTCAAAGAGATGAGACAGCTAAGGAGAAGATGGGGATGTGTTCTCATGTGAGAGATCTCTAGCATTTAGTGGTTTTCAGCTAAGACGCAACACAATTTACCCAGGTGTATGTGGAGAAAATAAGTTCCATATGCCTTCTACTCTAGGAGCAGCTGCTTTCCTCCCTTCTCCAGATCTCAGAGCCCTCGGCTCATCTTGATCAGTCTCTCAGATTACTCTATGTGGCTGAGGGTCTCACACTTAGCAATTCAGACCCATGGTCGTTATCCTTAGCAGGTCTCCAACATCAGACAGAACACGGAACTATTGGGCCAGTCTGGAGAAATACTCACCTGGTTTATCCAGAGCTCTGCTATGTCTAGAGAAGGAGTCAGACTGCAGTGTGGACTGCCAGGTGGTATAGAGGTAGAAGACTTGGTTCCTCTGCTTCTTCTGCAGGTCCCTGACCAATGCCCAAGGGACCAGGAGCCTATTTTAAGTGATGGGCTACCCTTTCCCAATGTAGGCCCCTGCCCCTTACCTGAAAAACAAGACATTGAACTAAATGAGGCCCAGAGCTAATCCTGGTCCCAGAAAGGAGACGATCTGATCCTTGACAGGAATTTCCAAGGTGCTTGGAGCCATGTATCCTATGAGCACAGAGGCTATTCTGAGCCTCCTTCCCCTCCTAGCCTTATACCATGTAGAGATCTGTTGTCTCAGGAGCTTCAGATGCAGGAGTGTAAGGAACTAGAGAGACCATTGAAGGCAGGGTGCAGTGAGCAGGAACGGATTACTCAGGCTGAGGCTGACAAGATGTGGGGAGACCACTCAGAGACCATGTTGAGGTGTCAGTATTTATTCTAAGTACTGTGGAAACCATGGGGAGGCTTTTGTGGCTGAGAAAAGCCTCTCATTCGTCCACCAATACAGTTTCAAGAACCTTCTAGAAATGTTTCCCACTCACCTCTGAAGCTCAAACTCCCAGAGGCCTTTGGGCCAACTGCCTATTTCCAGGCTCTCCTGGCCAGATCTGGCAGATAATGGACACCTCCTTCAGCTAGGTTTGCCTGGCTAATGACTGGTGTTCTTTGGAAACCGAGACAGAGATGGGATCATGAGAGTCAGCAATGAGAGACAGAGAGTAGCAAGAAAGAGCTTGGTGCAAGGGGTTTGAGGGGACATTTGCTAAATGAAATGTAAATCCTTGCTCTGGTGGCTGCCAAGAAGAGAGAGGTAGCTGATGAAAACCATATGTCCCCGAGTAAGTGACAAGAAGCATGCTCGGTTGAAGACATTACTGTTGGTCTCCCATGCAATGGAAAATCTCCTATTTTAAAGAATACTGTGTTAAGAGGCACTCCGAGACAAACCACATTTCGCAATTAAAGTAGTTTACAAGGTCAGACAAGGAAGGAGAAAATAAACTAGCTGAAAGGTCTTGCTCAAGAAGAAAAAAAAAATGTTTAAAAGTTCAATGTTATGGTCTCAAACTGTAACATGGGCTCTTTGTATGGTTTGGCTTAAAACAACAACACAAACCCCCAACAACAAGCTTTTGTGGGGATGCAGACACAGCTGGAGGTGACTGGCAGAGGGCTAAAGAGATGCCACAATGGTCAAGACTTGCTGCTTTAGCAGAGGAACCAAGTTGGGATCCCAGAAGAACAAAACAATACAAAACAAACAAACAAACAAACAAAAAACCAACCACCTGTTAGTTAGGTCCAGCGTCTGGGGCCCCAGTGATCCTCCATAGACACATTCATTGACGTCCATGTGTGTGTGTGTGCATGCGTGCACGTGGGCGCACTCACACATGCATGCACACACACACTTAAAGAAGCAAAAATAAATGCTAAAACCCTTTCTAAAAACGGAAAGTGACTGATGATCTTGAGAGACTGCCACACCTCCTATTATTTTAAAACAGTTTTGATTTTATTTTTTAAAACAAAAACTATCATTTAAAAAACTTGTTTAAATTGACCTTGAAGCAAACTAAAACCAAACAAACATCTCTACCATCTACTCTCAGTCTGAGGAATAAATTTCCGATTTCTTCACTAGACATCCAAGTTCCAGCACAGGAGGGGGTCTGCCTGAAGTTTTCCATACAGGATACAGGATCCTGTGGCAGGACCTGCCTTCCTACCTGTCATCTGTCCTGTTGGCAGGGTGGACCCATAGGGCCTCATAACTACTTACTTTGCCTCTGAGTGCCCTCTCTCCTAACTATAGAGAAAAACTGTTAGCTTTGTGGAAGGAGATCGGGTGCTCAGTATCGAACCCAGGGCCTCATGCATGCTAGGCAAATTCTCTGCTGTGGAGCTACACCCTCAGCCCTTGTTAGCCATTTTTAAGAGATACCCATTTCCAAACTCTATGTATTATATCAGCATTTCCACCTGCTCCTTTTGATCCCGGTTCCCTGTGAAATTCTGCACCTCATCATCTATTTTCTTAACCATATTAATCACAGCTATTTTAAAGTCTGGATCAGAAAAGCCCAAGGTCTGGCTCCCCTGTGGGGCGTTTCTATTATGGAGATGCTCTGGGCTGACTGATATGTCTCTCATCTCAGAGGATTTATTTTTGCCTTCCTGAAGGCAGTCAGGAAAGCGGAAGGTCACCCTAATCCAGCCTGGGATTGGGCCGCTATGATGCTGGCGGTCAGACTGTGGGGGCTGTTCTATTTCTGGCTCACCCTTCCTCCTGCTGCCTAACTTCTTTGGGGTTGTAGGTGCAAGCCTGCCTGTTTGCTAAGCTTCTTCCTCGTTGGTGGGCTATCAAGTTCAAGACTGTCTTCCAAACCTCACGATGCTGCTACCCTTTGGGGCTCCCCGGCTGGCCCTCAGTACCTCATGCACTAGGAGGCTGCTCTGAGAGCTCACTTTGGGCTTCGCTTTCCCCTAGAGACCCTGACCCTCAGACCTTCCGTGCCTAGTATTTTAATCTTCTCACTTATTTCCTTCCCTGCTTTAGGGGGAGGGAAGAACCCTCTCACTAGCCCCCACTTTCTCCTTGATCTGTAGCTGCTCAACAATGAGCAGGACTGAGCGAGTGACACATCAGAATGTTTCCCCTTTGGGGACCGACCCCTCCAGGTCACCTTTGAGTAGGTGGCTTTGGATATTACTTCCAGCGAGAAGGCTGGCCTCTGATGGGCTGTTCTGCCCTTCCAAAAAGCAGGGTGCTTTACCTGCTCCCTTGGAACTACTGATGAGCAGGAACTCTGTCTTTTCCTCCCTGGGATTCCTCACCAATCTCACCTACAGCTTTCAATGCTACACCTATGCCCAGACATTCCCTAATGTCTGTCTATAGCCTGGAGCTCTGTGGTGACCTAAATCCCAATATCTCTTGTCATTGCCACTTGTCTGCCACATAGACATCTCAAACAACACATTTAAAATCTTCCTTTTCCACCCAACTCTCCAGCATTCCCTCCTTGCTGCTGTCATGGTCTGAGTCCCAAGAGTCACACTCAGTTCATGCTTTCCCCCCCTCCCCCCATAGTCCAGAGACGCCATATGATGTCATTACGTTCTCTCAGACATCGACAACCTTGTCCCGGCCATCCCGTGGTTTACTCTGTAGTCTCCTCACACGTGTCCCCAGCCTCGTGGCCTTCTTCCAGCACATTCGCCAGCCACCCTCTGAGGAAGGGAGCCCTTGAAAACAGACATCAGATTATGTCATTTCTCAGAATGATGCTCTGCAATGACTTCATATTGCTCGTCACAGAAAGCACTGATCTGCCCCAAGATCTACCCCAAGCCATCTTCTGCCCCCATCTCCTGGGTTTTGACCGTAGGCGTCTCTGTTCTCCAGCAGCCTGAGTTTCTTTCATGGGAGCCTCTCCACATGCTCCTGCATTACCAGGAAGCACTTTCCCTCATGGCTACCTCTGCTACTGTTCTCTCAGGTCTAGTTCAATGTCCCCTCCTCAGAGAAGCCTCCCTGAGCCTTGCATGAGACAACTGTCCTATGACTGACACTCTGCTCTTTGGCCACACACAGGTGTGGCTACACAGGCAACTGAATGACCATTGACTCAGTGTTTTCTCCCAAGAGTAGAATTTCTCAAGGCTAACTAACAACTGAGTCTCTTTTGGTCACCACTCTCCCTCTAACACCAGTAAAGTACCTGGGACACCTTAAAAAGGTCAACAAGAACCTTACAAATAAATGAGTATTAGGCAAGGACAAGTAACCTCTACCCCCATGGCCTGGTCACCTAGCAGAAGCAGAGTGGCCAGCACTTAGTAGAAAGGGTGTCTGGGAGTGGATTTAAGCTAAGGAGTATCAGGGAGTGCGGAAGCACACCAGGGAGCTAGCTTGATTGGTATGATGGTTTGTATATGCTCAGCCCAGGGAGTGGCACTATTAGAAGGTGTGGCCCTGTTGCAGTAGGTGTGTCACTGTGGGTGTGGGCTTTAAGACAACACCACTGTGTGACTATCCAGGTATGTCCTGTGCCCCTCACCCTGTCCTCAAGAGCTTAGATCCCCACCTAGACTTGCTGAAACCATAGGTCTGTCTCCTGAAGCACTTCGAGCTCCTACCTCCACTTGGTTGAAGGTCACCCAGGATCAACACACTGAACTTAGCTGTTGTCTACACACCGATCAAGAAGATTAATTTATTAACTAATTAATTATATGAGTGGTTTGCCTGCATGTAAATGTGTGTGTGTGCAGTGGTTTCCGACTGATCCCCTGGAGTTACAGACAGTTGTGGGCTGCCATGTGGGTTCCAGGAGCAGAATCTGGGTCCTTTGCAAGAACAGCTGATGCTGTTAACAGCTGAGCCATCTCTCTAGTTCCTCAAGATTTCTTTTTTAATAGAAGATTCCAGGGGAGAAATTGAAGGCGACAGGTTTGTGAGGCCGTGCCAAGTCCCTGGGAGATGGCTTAAACTCACGTGGACCTGTTCATGTGACAGTGCCTGAAACCAGGGTGTGACATGGGGCATCGGGGCATCTGATGCAAGTTGGAAAAGGGCAAGGTCACCTTTGTCCAGAGCCCAAGTACTTTTCTTCTGTCCTTTGTCCCAGCCCTTTATGTTCTTTGAATGCCAAGGATACTTATTTTTTTTCTGAGGAGGTTTTTGGCATCCAGGGCCATTGAAAAGAGGGGTCTCTGTTATCCAGGGTAAGAAAATCACGGGGAAGCAAACAGCTGTGGTTCTTTGTGCCATCCCTGAGTGACAGCGGGCAGGACAGTAGAGTGGAGTACCCTGTATCAGCAAGGCAGGGGAAGCTTCTGTGTGGGACCCTTGCCAGCCCTTTGGTGGCATGTCGAACTCTTCTGTCTTTGTGTATGCATCACATGAGGAGGGGCTAGAGATTGAGGGATCTCTTCCTCTTTTGCTACGCTACTTTTTTCCTTTAGAGTCAGGGGTACCCCACTGTGTCCAGTACTTAGGGGTTGGATTAATGAGACCGTCTGACAAGCAGCTCAGAAAGAAATTATGTCTTCATTTATGACCCTCCACACAGCCACCTGCTTGGGACTGTGCCTGGCCTTTAAAAGACACAGTGCATGGGCTGAGCACCCGTGCTCAGCACTGCGCTGAACCAGTGCTTAAGCTGATGTTAGGGTGGGAATCTAGATGGCTGTGCTGTGGGAAAGCAGGGGCTCCAGGTTCCAGATTCCCAGGGCACTGGGGATGTTTCCAAGCACCCTGATCTCCATCTTTGGGTACATTTGTCCCAAGACTGGCCCTCCTCCAAGGCAACCCTGCCACCCTCATTCTTACTCGGGATAGCCTTAGAGAAACCAGGATGGGTTTCCGCAGGCCTGCTACCTGCCATGAGGAAATCACAGGCACAGTGTAGCCTGGCTGACTGCTGGAGGCATGCAGATCTCAGATTGGAGCCAGCCAGCCAGCCCAGTAGGGAGGGGTGGCTGTGGGTAGAGCCACTTGCTTGGGTTAGCCAGAGGGAGTTAGGGAGCATAGACATGAATTCACTTATTTACACGTTCTTTAATAATATTTACGGTGCTTTGCAAGCACTGAGTTAGCACTTAAACATATCTAGTCATTTTAAAAATAACAGCTTTAAGGTATAATTGACGCACCATACAATTCACTCCTACAAAGTATGTAACTTCAAAGTTTTTAAGCTATTCAGAGTTGTACCACCATTTAATTTTAGAATACATTCATTCACCCATGCGGAGGCTTGATTCTCATATGCAGCCACTCACTCTCAGTTTCCTGCCCCTTAGCCCCTGAAAACGACCAACCTACTTGTTATCCCCATGGCTTTGCCCACTCCAGACATCTTAAGCAGGAGGGTCCTACACTGCATGGCCTTTGTGACTGTCTTCAAGGCATGCTGTTTTGTGGGACCAAACTTCACCTGTCGTAGTGCCAAGCACTAGTCTGCTTTATAGGTACTCACGAGTTAATGGGCTTTGGGCTTGCTTCCACTTCCGGTGATTATGGATAATGCCACTGTGAGCACACTTATTCTCTTTTTAAAGCAGCCATCCTGGTGGTTATGAAGAGGCATCTTAGTGTGGGTTTGATTTGCATCTAGCTCCCTGATGGCTAATGATGTTGAGATGCTTTTCATGGACTCTTAAAACATTCCCTTATCTTCTTGGAGAAATGCCTATTCATATCTGTCTTGGTTAGGATTTCACTGCTGTGAGCAGACACCATGACCAAGGCAAGTCTTATAAAGGACAACATTTAGTTGGGGCTAGTATACAGGTTCAGAGGTTCGGTCCATTATCAAGGCAGGAACAAGGCAGCATCTAGACAGGCATGATGCAGGAGGAGCTGAGAGTTCTACATCCTCATCTGAAGGCTGCTAGCAAAATACTGGCTTCCAGGCATCTAGGGTGAGGGTCTTAAAGCCCACACCCACAGTGACACACCTACTCCCACAAGGCCACACCTTCTAATAGTGCCACTCCCTGGGCTGAGCATAAATAAACCGTCACAATATCCTTGGTCCATTTTCAATTTAATTTAATTTTTAAAGTCTTATTTTATTTTAAAGTGTGTGTGTGTGTGTGTGTGTACATAAATGCATGGAATGCAGAAGAGGACATCAAACCCTTAAAGCTGGGTTACAGAGAGTTGTGAGCCACCTAATGTGGGTGCTGGGAACTGAACTCTGTTTCTTTTTGAGAGTAGTACTTATTCAAGTGCTCATAATCACCGAGCCATCTCTCAACCCCATTTAACCCTCTTCCCCACCCCTCTTTTTAGTTGGCTTATTTCTTTGTATCATTACATTGTGAGAATCTTTTACACAGCCTGGATACCAGTCATTTTTCAGAAAAGCTGAAAAGACAGGTAGAAGAAGTAAATCAAGTTAACGCAGGGGCTGGAAGTTTAAGAATCTGTGCAGTTTCCTGAAAGGTGACAGAAACCTATGCCATGCAGACCTCAGAGAGGCAGGATGTGGAAATGTCCTTCCTGGAGTCTCCCCACAACTCAGCTACACCTCTTTGAAACCACTGTGGCACCACAGGCACCCAGCAGCACAGGGGCTGGGGGGAGGGGCAGAGGTTGCCTAATACACTGGAGCAGAACCTCATGTGGGGAATTTTTTTTTCCTTTCTTCATTCTTTTCTTTGCCTTCCCCCCCCCCCCCCCCCCGTGGTCTTTTATTCCTCGGGCAAATGAGATGGTACATATAAAAGCATTTGGAATTGTAAAGGGATATGCAAATGCAAGGTGATATTCTTATTGCTACTATTGTTATTGGTGAGAACCAATAAAAGGCCTGTCTAGGATAAAGTCACAGGGCTTTGGGAGTGGGCTAGGGACAGATGAGGGGGG
Organism: Mus minutoides; assembly: GCA_902729485.2. Classification (NCBI taxonomy): domain Eukaryota; kingdom Metazoa; phylum Chordata; class Mammalia; order Rodentia; family Muridae; genus Mus; species Mus minutoides. The sequence continues at coordinate 1,092,004 of LR749605.1, forward strand.
AGAGTAAACCCTGGAGGAGGCAGGGGGGGTAAGCAGGGCTGGCATACCCTGGCTTTGTGTGTGTGTGTGTGTGTGTGTGTGTGTGTGTGTGTGTGTGTGAGAGAGAGAGAGAGAGAGAGAGAGAGAGAGAGAGACAGAGAGACAGAGAGAGAGAGACAGAGACAGAGAAAGTGAGAGAGACAGAGAGAGAGAGAGACAGAGAGCACACACATGAGCACACGAAGCACCTTGTAATTTCTGGTGCATTCCTCTACCACCTGTAAAATTATTCACTTAATATTTTTCTTTAAAAGGCCTCCTATTTCTTTTCATTAAAGAGCAATGTTTATAAAGTCATCTTTATATCACAGTCATAAATGACAAACATGCATCATTTTCAGAAGGGAAGGTACCCTATAAAATGAATGTGAGGACACGTGCAAGTGTTCTGCAGTTCTGGCTAGATTCCATTGCCTCCTGGGCCTGGAACGTTGTCCCATCTTCTCAGCCTGGCTCAGCACTGTCACTCGGGTGTCTGTTCCAGTGGCCCTTCTCTGGAGGCCTTAGGGTGTCCAGCAGCTCCAGGGTTGGCCTCCAGCCTGGTCCTTGTTATCCGTCTCTTATTGCGCTGTAGATACCCGAGGGCTGTGGGCTTCCATTCAGTGTCTGGATAGGGTGTCAAGGGCAAGGAGTCATCTCTGTTCTTCACCAGTCTCCTTGTCTAGCGCTTATAGGAGTGCATGAGGAGCTGAGAGCTTTGGGTTGCTGGGCAGTTCTCTCTATTGCTTTTGTTGCTCTCTTTTTGGCAAAGGATCGGCAGGGTGTAAAGACACAACAGGCTGGTGCCAAATCATCTTACCTTGTGTAATCAGGATGTCGGAAAAAGACCGGATGGAGAAGGATATAGCCTGCAAGGATACGTTCTCAAAGATCCCTGACTTCCCTGAGAGATCCAGACCTACAACCTGCTTAGTCCCAGAGCATCCCTTAAACTCACCAATTCTGTGACCAGAGTAAGGGAGCAAGAATCCCATTGACTGCTGTGAGTATGAACCAACCGGCTTTTGGCAGATGCAGAGAAGGGGTCATGTTTGGATGGGGTTCAGTGACTGCCTACTTGCTGAAGGCCTTCACTTTCAGGTTTAACTTTTTTTTTTAAAGATTTATTTTATTTATTATATGTAAGTACACTGTAGCTGTCTTCAGACACTCCAGAAGAGGGCGCCAGATCTCGTTACGGATGGTTGTGAGCCACCATGTGGATGCTGGGATTTGAACTTATCACCTTCGGAAGAGCAGTCGGGTGCTCTTACCCGCTGAGCCATCTCACCAGCCCCAGGTTTAACTTTTAAAGCATTGTTATCTCCTCTCTCTCTCTCCCTCTCTTCCCCCCCTCTCCTCCTCCTCCTTCTCTCTCTCTCTCCCCTCCTCCTTCTTCTTCCTCTCTCTCTCTCTCTCTCTCTCTCTCCCTCCCTGGTTTTATACCAGGCGTCTTGATTTAAAAAATAACAACAAAAGCTACACATTTGTCATTCTTTTTTTTTCTCTTTGCAATTTTAGAAAGCAGGGAATTCTCAGTCCCACTGGGAACTGAGGCTTATAGTAATTTTTATGATTTACTTAAAGTGATGAAATCCAACCTTTAACATGTTAAAGTCCAGGTTCCTGACCACCACATATAGTAGCTACTAAGTGTCACTGTATATAGTCAGGCAAGTATGGCCTACAGTTCAAAGGCTACATGCATGCTAACGTAACTATGAATGTGGAATTGCTTGAAACATTAAGGGTCACTTCCCCTCAACTTGACTATACAGTTTTCAAGCCTGAACTTCATAGGTATTACAGTATTAAGGGGTTGATGTGCCTGCCTTCTTGTTTAGCAGTCTCTGTATATGCATGTCTCCACACTGTTAACCTTTGGTAACATCAGCTTTCACATCCAGGGATGTGTGTACAGGGTGGGTGAACATGTTCTGACTCTAAGAGCTGTGTCTCGCCAGGGTCAGGTAAAATGCTTAGCACTGATACCTGTTCAGTAGTTGAAGGGATGATGGTCCATCTTTCATCTGCCAGCCTCTACTTTTGTGCAGGAAAGACAGGAAACAGGGGCAGCTTCATTTCTAGAGAATTCACCACCTCAGAGTCCCAGCCTCCTCCTGGGGCAGTCTGTGACCAGATATGCTCTAGGCTGAAGAGACCCATTATGGTGTGTACGTACCATGATGGTTGGTAGGAAGAAGGCCCTGAAGGAGGGCAGAGAGGACTTCAGGGGAGTCCCAGAGCATCTCCCAGTCCCAAGCGCCAATGGCAGCATTGCTTGTGTCTGTTTGTTTACTGATCCAAAGTCTTTCCCATTCAACCCTGTTTTCTGTGCCTTGGAGAGTCAGAGTGTGATGCAGACCTGAGTGCTTGGTTCATGTGCCCTCAGCCAGAACCAGAGCTGCTCTGTGGTTAGGAGCTCTGACTTCTGCCTCATCTTGGTAGTTTTCTACCTTTGAACTCACCTTTGTGCAGAGTCCCTTCATCTGGTCTAAATTTGAATGCACCTTCTGTTCCTACAGGGACTCAGACTGATGGCATAAAGTACCCTTCTGTACCCTGTAGGCCATCTACGGAAGTCAGGGTCTATGTTTCTCCATCTCTACAGAGAGTAGCTCACACTCTGTGCAGTACTCCAGATCTGGCTCTAAAACTTAGTGAGCACATTCTATGTGTCAATAATAATCATCACCTGCATTGACTCAATGGATCCCGGCAATGATCCTGAAACTTTTATCCCCTTGAAGGGGTAAGAGCAAAAAGCATGGCAGAGGTTGTGTAGCTTGCTCCAGGTCACACAGTAAGTAAGCACGTGGCAGATCTGGGATTCCATCCCAGGCATCATGACTCCCTGAGTCAACATCTCAAGGCCGCTTTTGGCCTGCCTTTCTGTTTGTTGTTTTGGAGGTGAGGGTTCTTAGCCAGGGCATCAAAAGAAACTGTTTGCCAACTCAGGGGCAGAAGGTGGAATGCTGGTCACCATGGTAACAGAATCAAAGGACTGCACCAGCTGCTGAGCCCTTGGGGCAGAAGTTCTACTGCTGGCGGGGGAGGAGGCTAGATTAGCATGGGGCAGTGTTTAAGGTACCAGATGCAGTGGGAGGACCTGGAAGAGTACCAGGTGGGTAGACAGGTCACAGATTCAGGACTAGGCGCTTCCCAGGGCAGGAGGGACAGAGAGGAGAGGAGCTCTTGCCTGAAGTTTGGAGCCTGCCAGGCTGGCAGTGATGTCTCTTGACTTTGCTATACTTGTATCCACATGATTCAGACCAATACTTAAACCTCCTCACCCTGTATCTCCTGCCCCAGAGCCCAGGGTTTTGGCTTTGGCTCAAATCAACTCTGTCAGTTTGGGCCACTTTGCCTTTTCCTCATTACATGACCAGGAGAGTAAGTCCTGCCCTTTGCTGTCACCATAGGCCTGGTCCTGAGGGCTTCGGTGTCATCACTTCTTCAACAGTACAGTGAGAGAGCACCCCTTTCCTCTCTGAGGCTTCATGCTCTTCCAGGGGCTGGGGGTGTGGGGCAGGACTGGATCAAGCGTCAGTCTTCTCTCTGATTTGTTGCAGGCTCTGACCTTCCTGACAAGAAATGAGATTCTGTGGTGAGTAAAGACCCTGGTCCTCTTCCCTTTTCCCAAGCTGGAGTCTTTCCTATTATGGTTTCACTCTGGCCCTGGGGTGTAATCCCTTCTCATAACCACACAGACAACCCCAAAGCAACATCTGGGATGGACAGAAGTCATGAGAGTCCACTGGAGCAGAAGGAGATATCAGACTCAGGCTACAGTGTTGCTACTACCACCCAAGGCAGAGTAGATGTTGGGACTTCTTGGGGCAGTGAGGAAAATGAAGAAATGCTTAGACTGCATAGGCTGAGCCTATTGGGGCCACTCACTGGTCCAGTGAAGCTGGAAGCATCATGCATGGTCATTTGGCTACCTGTCCCATCTCCTTTCTGCCTCCACCTCCAAAGCTTCCTTCCAGAGCTCATTCTGTGTCAGACACAATGGGGGCAGAGAATGTGTTCACAAGTAGGATTCTACCTTGTGGGAAACCTCTTGGCCAAAGTTCATCCAGAATGGAGTCGTGACAAATGGCTTTGTAGCGCATGGAATGG
>LR749605.1:1096243-1148817 GCA_902729485.2 Mus minutoides
CACACACACACACACACACACACACACACACACACCACCCCTTGTCCTCATTGGCTCTTTGTGAGTTGACCACCCCCCAAACATCACAAACATTAGACTCTCCAGGCACAATAGGGTAGCTATGTGACAAAGAGCTATGGAGACCAGGAACAGTATTGAAGTTTTACTACCTTTCCTTTTAAAAATACTACTTATTTACTTTTTTTCTATACTGGCAACGTAGGGTTTTATATGTGCGCTAGCCAAGGACTCTAGCACTGAGTCACACTGAACTCAGTTTTTTACATAGAGAAAAAATGGCAAAACTCCAAGTGAACTATATCCTACGACTTACCTAATCCCTACTGATAGTTTCTAAGAAGTAATGTATGCATAAAACATAAAACAAGAGGAAAAGAAGCAACATTGAAACATGATTAGAAAATCCAAACAGGACTAAATTTGAAGTTCTAAATGCAAAGCAAATGCCCGCACTCTCTCCACGGGCCCTTCCCCCTGACTCAGCTCCTGCTCACTGTCAGTGTATCATCCAGACTCCTGAGAGAATGGTCCATGCACACACCTTCATGAACCAACCGCTCACCCACTTACATCACTCATTGCTTCCTGGGCCTGCATCCTGTTCATTTTGTTCTGTGCCTTTTGTCTTTGTTTGTTTGTTTGTTTGTTTGTTTGTTTTTAAACTTGTCCTCTTTACCAGTTTTATATGAAGTATATAGAAAGCCACCCATCCTTCCTCAATGACTCTGGGTCTTTCCTTTGCTTTCATGAACTGTAATTCAATGCCAACCCTGTTGTGGATACTTAGCCTGTTCGGTGGTTGTGATGGTGGTGGTGAGGACTCAGGGAGAGAGAATACGGTTGGCACACCAATTTCCCCCCCCCCAAGCGTTCTTCCCCCAATTTTCCTTTGTTTTGGGTTAGCCTCCTGAGAATGAGGTTCTTGGAAGCAAGCCATCCTTAGGGCCCCCTCCCACCTTAACTGACCACCCAGGTCTTGAGGATGTCTTTATGTGGCAGCTGTTCACATCCTCTTCCCAGCCTGCTTCCGTCCCCATCAAAGGTACGCATTATGGTTTGAATGTAAATGTGCCAGCAGCTGGCTCCTGTGTTTGAACACGCAACCTCCTGGTGCTGACACTGATACTATTTTGGGAGGTTTTGGAACCTTTAGGGGGTGTGGCCTCACCGACAAATGGAGGGCTGTAGGGTTATGGAAACTTCTGTTTCCAGACCTCTTTGCTTCCTGATCCAATAGGATTTAATAGACCATCCCATAAGTCCCCAGGAGTACAGACCCAACGTCTCAGCTGCCCCAGCCACTGTGTTCATCCTCACCAGGAATGGCTGTACCCCTCTGAAACATGACCCAAACAAGCCCTTCCTCTCAGACGTTATTTCTATTAGGTGTTCTGTCAGAGCAATGAGAAGAGCAACTAATACAATGTCTTTATGTAACTGGCCTGGCAGAAATGAAGATATTCTAATGAGACACCATGCACTCAATGTATCAGACTATTCAAACAAAGGATCCCAAAGAATGGGAGTTTCTCCAGGAGTCTCATGCTCAGAGAAGGAAAAGGTACCAGCCATCAGGGAAACACGTCTTCCTGAGAGAGGTTTCACACAGTTCTAACCACTTGTCAAACCACTTTACAGAATGAGACTGAGTCCCAGATAATGATAGGTCAGAGAGATAGGTGGGACTCCACCTGGACTGGTACTGCTTAGATGTACATATGTGCATATCCTTGGCTCTCTAGCTGAACTTTAACCTTGCTGAAAATTACTTGGACAGTGGCTGGATCCCTTTGTCCCTCTTCCCAATGCGGTCGTGTTGAATAAATCTTTTTCTGCTTTTCACTATTAATTTGGTTCCTTTAATTGGCTTATGAAGGGTGGTGGGTGGCCAAACCTAGCTTGGAGCATAGTAAGTGATCCCCAAGTTTGATAAAACTTCCTCATGGAAAAGGCATAACTTCAGTTGTCCAAGTGTTGCTAGGGACAGCTGTGCATGAGATCAAACCTGTCTCACAAGCTTCTCTTGAAGCTCTTTCTGACCCACCCTGTCTGATGGCTCCATTCCTGAGCACAAGGAGCCATGCCTCACTTCGTGTAGCTCCTGCCAAAAGGCTTCTACCTTTGGGGCCATGGAGAAAAAGAATAGGTTAGGTATGGGGTGTTGGGTACCCTGCCTAATGAAGACATAGTGGAGGATGTAGTGGCTCAGCGCCCACTCTACATCTGTCTCTAGAGTTGCACAACTTCAGATAAGATGGACAGGAGTTGGGGAGGGGCACAGAAACTCCAACATGGCATGATGATACTGAAGAAGGTCCTGCTCCTTCAGTAAAGGTGACACCTCAGCTGGATATCATAGGCTGAGAAGCAGCTGAAGATATGAATAAGGACCTCAAATGATCAAGGTACTCAACTGAGGCTGTGGTTCAAAATGAAGAAGTCAGTCTGACTTGGTCATTCCACTTGCATCATGATGGCTCAGGAAACATTGGTGCTGATTAACCCACCAGAAGGATGCTGTCTTGAGTAGCTGGAGCCTCCATGGAGAACCTTAGAAGTATGATGATGTTCAAGATTACAAGATTAAATCAGGAAAGCAAAGTGCATGGAGCATCCAGTCAGCATGAGTACCATCCAGTGGAACAAGAGTACCACTCATGCCTGTTCCCACTACTAAAGGGAGAGTAAAGGCATGTGTTCTGTTTTGTTTTGAAGAAGAAAAAAAAACCTGTAAGCACAAAAAGAAAGCCATAGATGAGAAAGGTCAACAAAGGATACATGAGAAGTACCAAGTAGCTATATAGGATCCTAAAAGGGACTTAGCTGAATAGAAAGCTGATAGAATTAGATCTGCAGGCCCAGAGTGATAGACTCAAAACCTAGAAAGGCCCAGGGTTCTTAGAATGCCATGAAGTCAGGAGAGAACACAAAGGGAAACTGGGTCTCCGGTGAGTCTACCTCTTGCCTATGATTCTCTTGGCATCCCACCATGCTCCGGTGCAAGAGGAGCTCACGGTCTGGATAAGAGTCACAACCAAGCACAGTGAGGAGCAAGGGAGTCTGACATTGACATTGAACCTTCAAAGCCTTGTGAAGAGCAAGGGGGTCTGACATTGGACTTTCAAAGCCTTGCTGTCAGTCTGACTTGGAGGACCTTTCTGTATGTCAACAGGGAACAGAGGATTCTACATTCATTACATTTCAGAATGCTGAGACAATAGGAAGACCTTCCACAGGGCGAGGAAAGGAAAAATGATACAGAATGGGTATGGAATCAGAACAGCTTTGGGCTTGCATGAGAAGACATGATCCTTTCAAAATTCTTAGGAAAGACATTTCTGATCTAGAAAAAAAGTTCCTAGCTTGTCTATCAACCATGAGTGAAAGTGGGATAACAATATTTTTACATGCAATTAAATAAAGGGTATACACATATCTGAGACAGCTTTTTGAGTATTTGCTTAGCTAAAATTAGTAATCAAACTCAAAGACCCAGGATGCAGAGAAAAAAGGACCCTACCAAATGGATGGAAACATTAATTACAAGGATGGCAATGAGGAAACGCTCGAGGAGGACAACGGAAACGGGCCTGGGGAACAATCAACTTTTTACAGCTCTGCAGAAAGTTTGATAGATGCACTAATGACAGACATACAGCAATCTAAGAAAAAGAAAACAGGCCATGGTTAACTCTGGGAAAAACAAAAGGCTTGCAAGACTGAGATTGTAATCATGTTACACAAGGGAAACCAGCTGTAAGCAATGCTTGAATAATAAATAAAATATAACAGTAATACGGTAAATACAGAATATCGATTCAGGCGAATTGTTTTAAATTGGGATGTTGGGAAAGGAGATGTATATAGAGAAATAAATCCACCTCTTAATAGGGGCAAGTCGTGAGATAATGTCTATAATGAAACGGCACTGATAAGTTGGTAGCATTAGCGCAGTACTTAGAAGTGTTATATAAATATTAAGAAAAAAAACCAAGAGGAACAATAAGCTGTTTGTAAAATGCCTCTGGAGAACAGAGTAGGTAAGTGTGGGGTGCAGGGTGTAAGTCATCCTGACTGCAGGCTTTAGAGTGCTTGTTTTCAGCCTTTTGCAGTGTATTGCTTTGGAAAACTAGACTGAGAGCTCCTGGTTTCTGAAGTAAAGATGGTTACACACACCAATGCACAAGCGCAATGCCTGGAAAGGTACGGCACATGTGGCAAACACACCAGCTTCCTTCCCAGGGGCAACCAAGGTCTCGGACATGTCCACGTTAGGGGTGCATCATGGGTCAAGGAAGGAAAACCACTTAGACATCGATTCATGCTGTGGGCTCAGAAGTACCTGCTCACAATGTCTAGGGGAGGCAGGGCCATCATGAGCTGCAAATGTCAGGCTGGACCAGACCAAACCCCACCAGTTTTGAACAGTTTTTCTTAAGGGGTCTCAATGATGGCCCAGTTGAATGGTGGTGGTACACCAAGAAAAACCATGAAGAAATCAATAGCAGGGGGTAGGGAGAAGGCAGTGGGTCTGTGTAAGGTGTCTCACCCTCTTCTCCACATGAATAAGTACATAGAGGCCAGGTCACCAGGTCCTCATATACTGTGACTGGAGCCCAGGTCAGCCTGGCACAGGCTGAGCCCTTTGGATGAATCCATGATACTCTGGAGTCTCTGGGTTAAGGATGTGTCTGTTGACATGCTGTTCCCAGATCCTGCTTAGGTTGATCCATCCTCCCTCCCTCCCTCCCTCCCTCCCTCCCTGTTGGGGGTCTGACCATAGGGGATCAAACAGATAGGCAAACGCTCTGCCAAGCCTCTTTTTTTTTTTTTAAAGATTTATTTTATTTATTATATGTAAGTACACTGTAGCTGTCTTCAGACACTCCAGAAGAGGGCGCCAGATCTCGTTACGGATGGTTGTGAGCCACCATGTGGATGCTGGGATTTGAACTTATCACCTTCGGAAGAGCAGTCAGGTGCTCTTACCTGCTGAGCCATCTCACCAGCCCTCTGCCAAGCCTCTTATGAAGCCCTTTTTTCTTCTTAGCATCCTGGATACTCCCCAGTCTTTCTAGTCTCCATTCTCAATTCTACCCGTTAGCCACTGGGGTTTCCTGGGGCAAATGAAGCCCCAGCATGCACAGTATGGAAAGGTTTCTTCCTGGGAGCCAAGAGCCTGGGTTTGAGGGTCAGCTCTGCTGCTTTCTGGCTGTGGGGCTGGACCTCAGTTCCCACGCAATAAAACAGTACGAGAGCCGAGCGTGGTGGCACACACCTTTAATCCCAGCACTCGGGAGGCAGAGGCAGGAGGATTTCTGAGTTCAAGGCCAACCTGGTCTACAAGGTGAGTTCCAGGACAGCCAGGGCTATAAAGAGAAACCCTGTCTCGAAAAACAAAAACAAAAAACAAAAAACAAACCAAAAAAACAGTGCGAGAAGATTCAGCACCCAGTCACACAAAGCCACATTAGGTCAAGGAGATGCCATGTCACCGTTGGAGTAATATGTGCCCAGCTCAGGGCTGAGCACAGTCAGCTGTTTCCACCATGCTATTTACTTCCTGTCTGCAAACGAGGAAACTGGCTCAGAGAAAGACAGTGATTTTTCCAGGGTCACACAGTTTGGAAGTAAAAATCTGCATGTTTGGGCTAAAGAAGGGCCATTTATAAATATCTGTAGGGTATACCAGAAGACAACAGGCTATTGGCATATGAGGTGGAGAAGCCCAGATAGCTGAGCTAGGGCAGGGACCAGAGGCTTACACTAAATCTCTGATTTTACTCTTGCGGGAGAAGCATCCAGAAGCTTCTAGAATTCCTTGCAGGGTTTTAACAGAGTCCACTTGAGACCCACTAAACTAAATGTCTCAGTAGCAGTGGGAGGCAGGGTGACAGAGACGGTGGGAGGCAGGGTGACAGAGACAGTACTGACTTTCAGTCACAGGTGACTGATTGGAGGGATCCGGGCAGGGGAGTCACCAAGACTCTCATTTCACAAGGGAAACTGAGTCTGTGGGGTGTGTCATGGCAGGTCCAAGGTCACGTGGAGAGGTAGCAATCGCCGAGGCGGGTCGGAGCCGGTCTCACGTGGAAGCGAGCCACGGGCAGGCTGCCTGGCTGCTGGCAGGCCCGATGTGTGAGTTTCTCAAATGGCTTTGACTTTTGAGTCCATTAGTGATTAATTCAGAGCACCATTTCGGGCTGGCTGATCCATATTTGGAGGAGGAGGACATTCTGTGGCAGCCGAGATGCAGCCATGATTCATCTGTGGACAGCTGGTCCCTGCGGCCGTCTGGGAAAGCACGGAGTCTGGGCAGGACCCTGGCCAGCACTCTTGCCCAGCCTGGGAATGGGGGCACAGGGGCTCTCTCCTGGGGGGTATAGTGGACCCTTCAAGGGGAAATAGTGCAACTCAAATCACCTATTTTAGGGTTCAGTCGTCCTCTCTTGTGTCTTCCCAGCTGTACAACCTTGGGCACACTAGGTAAACTCGCCAAGCCTCAGTTTACCCATCCACAAAGTGGTTACTTACACAACAGGGACTATTGGGAAGAGGCTAGGAGGGGCATGTCTGACTGAATATGCAGAGCACACAGTGTGTGGTCAGACGTGGTGGTGAGAACTGCAGGTCTTCCCAGTCTCCCTTCTCTGGGCTTCTGGGCAAGAGCTCTGGTGTCTGCAGCTCACACTTTAATGTCCACAGCCAGGTGACTTTGGGCAGGCCATCTACCTCCTGTTTTCTCTCTTGTAAAGGAACGGCCCCTGCCTTGGTGGGTCCTTGTTACAAAATGGACAGAGAGTGGTCTAGCACTTTGTGGGCAGAGACAGGCAGATCTCTCTGAGTTCAAGGCAGGCTTGGCCTACATAGTTTCATGATAACCAGGGTTACAGAGTGAAACACTGGAAAAAAAAAAAGCAAGAGAGAGGGGGTGAGAAAGAGATGGAGAGGGAAAGAGAAAGGAAGAGGGAGAGACTGCAGCAATTCTAACAATGAGAATGACAAAATGCTCCTTTGCCCGTGTCTGCCTGCCCTGTCCCTTGGAGGTCAGTAGGGATGAAGCCTCTAGCAGGAATGGCTGTTCTTTCTTTGATCTGAGGTGACCCTTCCCATCCCAGCACTTTCTAGGATTCTCTCCTAACCTCCCCACACATCTGCTTTTTGGTTCCCTCTTAATACTTACATGGAACCTCCGGGGACAGTTCAGGGCCTCTTACTAGACTGACAGGGCCATGCATGGCTCTCTCCATGCATCTCCAAGCCCTGGTCCACCTCTGATTCTCCAGGCCCTCCCAAGTCAGCACAGACAGAGAGATTGGAAAGAAACTGTCTTCCACTGGACGGCCAGCAATGGAACCCGTGTCTACAGTCTCTGCTCACATGTTTGGTAGAGGAGGGAAAGGATTCACATGCGTTTGTCTGCCTCATTACTCAGCATCCCAGGAGGACAAAGGCAGCATCCTCAGCTGTAGTCCTGGAAGGCGATGGAGGATGGACAGACACCTCAGAGGCTGTGGCTTCTAAACACCAACTATTGCTGCCCAGGCCGAGGTGCCCACATGGGGGTTGGTGCTGCTGCTGCTGGCCTCCTGGAAGGACAAACTCAGCTAAGAGCTGTGCTGACATTGTGAGCACAGGGGAGACGAGCCTTGACTGTTCTCTTGTGGCCTCTAAATTGTGCTGGGGCTTCTTCTGGGCTCAAGCCCATTTGGAAGGTTGGAAGCAAGCAAGCTGGCGGCAGGTGCTGAACCCAGCCTCCCAGAGCGCAGAGCTGGGATACTGTGGACAAACAGAACCTTAGCTTGTTTTTCCTCCACTTGTCCACGGCTGAGACACTCAGGATGCTTTCTTCATCAGTGAGCTGTTACAAGATGACTGTCTAAAATGGGAGCAGAAGATGGCTCTGAATTCTCTGTCACTGGGCACTTGACATGGGCTCCTCCTCATCCCCCGGACTCTAGTCAGAGGATCAGCCCTGAATTCTTCACTTAGTCACATGGCACTAAATCCCACTGACTAAAATTCATCAGTTTATCTGGTGGGGCTCTCAATGGAGGGACTGTGAGTTATTCACTCCAGAATGTGAATTAAATTGCTTGCTCCTGGCCGGCACTCAGCTGAGATTAGATGCTAGAAAAAGGCAAAATAGAGAGGGAGTAGAGGAAAGGTGGGTATTGCTGAAGCCCAAGGAGGATGATAAAAGAGGCTAGCGGGCAGGGAGATAACTTAGCAAGTAAGGTGTCTGCTACCAAGCCTGGTAGGCCAAGTTAGAAAACCAGACACGCATGGTAGGAAGAATAAGCTCCTGAAAGTTGTCTTTGACATCCATGAGCACACAATGGCATGTGCTTGTGTTGGGAGGCATGTGCTCATGTTGGGGGGCATGTGCTCATGCATGCGTGCTCACTCACGTTTACACATACACACACATGCATGTGCACACACTAAGTAAAAATGCAATCATAAGGAGGAGGCTGGAAAGAAGGCGTGAGTGAGGTGAGTGGGCTCCCTCCATTATCACCTAGCTTGAAGTTGTACAGCAGCAGAAGGTACCATGTGCCTGATGAACAGGAGAACAACCCAGAGGAGATAGGGACTTCAGTCTATCCAGATAGAAAGAACATGTTTTTACACACACACGCATGCTCATACACATGCATCTACACACTTCCTTTCACTTACACTGAGCTTGTACCACAAGAGAGGTAATGGTGGCTTTTTATCCAAATGATGAAACCAAGGCTCAAAAACATTAACCAAGTTGCCCAAGATCACACAGCGTTGCTGGGTCTGCTGTCGGCCCTCACCTCCAGTGGCCGCCACGGTCACTGGCCTGTAGTCCCAAGAGCCTGCTGGTGGGTGGAGCCTGCTGTCCAGGATAGTGTGAGAAGAACAGAGGCTACAGGGTCATCTTCTCTCGGCCTGGGGCAGAGTTCCTTCCTATTGTTTGCTCAATGATTATACAGCCATGCATCCCTGTGTCTGTCATTTGCAAAGTTCCCAGGACACCTACAGATGGAAGAGGGCATGATAAGGGAAAGAGGTAGACGGCTCAGTGCTTCAGTCTGCAGGGACCATTTGCTGCCAGCTGTCTGGCTTGGCTGTCAGGTTTACCAGCTGTCAGGACATGGATTTGGAACCTGGCTCCTGTGTTCACCGAGTGACCTCTTTTCTCCATGCTGAGGATGGAAGTATCTAGATGTCCAAACTAGATGTCTCCATCTGTACCAGAGGGGCTGGAAGGAACCATGACAGAGTTCTTGGCAGCCCTAACATTCCAGTGTGGTCCATGGGACACACCATAATATAGTCATTCACTTTCCCCCATTCCCACAGCAGTTTAAGAACCCCACATTGACCATGGGAGGATGGAGGGGTGTTTCTGGTTCCATGTCAGTCTATCCTTAATCCCCATACACATGAGCATGGGGCTCCATGGCCCCTTTCATTCCCATGTGACCGCCATGCCTCTCTTCCTTTTTCTTAGCATCCACGACACCTTCCTGAAGCTCTGCCCCTCGGGCAAGCACTATAAAGAGGCCACACTGACCATGGACCAGGTCAGCTCCCTTCCTGCTCTGAGGGTGAGTCCGGAGTGGGGAGAGGCTGAGGTTGTAATAGTGGTAGAGTGATATGGGCCTTCCATATTGAGTGTTAAAGAATATCAGCTGATGCCCTCACTCCCAGGGGCTCATCAGGGCATGGACTTCAAATACCTCTCACTCATGTCTATCTGGCTGCTATCAGACCTGGGCAGACAGGTGTACTGACCACTGCCCTCTCTCAGGTGAGGACAACCCAGCCAAGGCTATGAGAGTCACCCTAGCTGGAATTTCTCACTGGCCCTGTTCATGGGCCTCCCGCTCCCATGCCTGCCAGGAACTTCTGAGCCTCATCTCATGATCCAACCTTTGGGGTTCAACATACTCCACTTCTCACTGATCCTAGAGACCCTTGCACCATCTCATCCCTTCTGCTACTCTTTGTACCCCAACTGGGATGAGTAGAAATATGTGGGGACCCACAAAGGGCCACAGGAGCCATCCTTCAGGCCATCTGCCCAGCCTTTGACCCACCCTGTATTTTACTTACGCCACTTCAGGAGACTAGGGTTCTTATGAAGGGACTGGGAGTTTTTGTGGGTTCTTCTAGGAGAAGTGGGGTGTGGATCCTGAAGACTGTCCCCTAGCCTGCCTTTGTTCATTCCTGTGTGTCTGTGTTCCCAGGTGTTTAAAAGGAAGAAAAGCACCCTGATTTCAGCTCTTCCAGTAATTCCTTATCCATCCATCCATCCATCCATCCATCCATCCATCCATCCATCCATCCATTTATCCATCCATCTGTCTATTTGTTCACCTGCCCATCCTTCCTTCCATCAGTAGTGTCCAGCTCCCCAAGCCAGGGGCTCCCTCAGACATATCCAACCTGCAGCCTGATGGGCCATGAGTGAAATTCCTCACAAACCCTAAGGGCTCACAAAAACCTTTTCCTGAACCAGTATGAATTTTCCTTTTTGTTTTAATTTTGAGTTTAATATTTTGGGATATGTGTGAGTCGTGAGAATGAGGTTTGTAGATGACATAGTCTGCACACACTTGTTGTGGCTGAATCCTACACTCCATGTTCCCAGAACAGACAGACAGGTGTGTGCATGTACATACACACACTCTGAGCTTGTGGTAAGACCTCAGTTTCTTCCTATGTAAAATGTGGGGCACAGTGGGGTAACTTGGAGGCTCCCATCTCCCAGCAGCCTGCAGCATTCAGCGCGGTCCCATGCCTCTCCGTTCCTTAGGAACAGTGGCTTGCGACTATCTTAGTTAGGAAAAGACCCAGCTATCCCCCAGGGCAGCCTGGCCAGGCCCAGGGGTACACAAGAAAAGGACTCTTCCATACTCTGAGGTTCACAGAACCTCAACTTCCATACTCTGAGGTTCACAGAATGACAACCCTCATACTTCCTTATGCATCATTTGGACCTTGGCGGAATAGTGATCTGGGTTGTCATTATTCAGTGAGGGCACGCCTTCCCTTCTGTCTGTGACAGGATGGGCTCTAAGGGTCAGGCTTCCTCAGAGATGAGGCCCAGGGACTGGGAAGAAGAACTGGCCACTGAGTGAAGGCTTTTTTTTTTTTAATCATTCATCCAGTGCTACAATGCCCCCTCCCCTGCCCAAGTGGCAGTCCAGGCCCTCAGGTGTAGAACGAGGTGGGAAACCAACATGGAGGGATTGAAATACAAGAATGGAGAAGGTCAAAGAATGAGAAAGGTGTGGGCAGATGTAGAGCAGTCCAAGGACTGCGTACATTTTCAACAGTACAAGAAGTTATTTTCTACACAAGGAATGAGCTTCCTGCTACCCAAAAGGGCCAAGCAGGGCATGCCAGGAGGCCCTCGGCAGGCATATCCTGGCGTATACTTGGTACCAAAGGGAGACTGGACTAGATGCTCCCTCGGATCCGTAGTTCTGGCTCTGGAGTGGGTCTTATTCTCTTTAGGTTCACACGACACAGTGTGTCCCAGACTCTAAAGCTGAAGTTTATTTTGAGCAGCGACTACAGATACCGACCTTCAATTTTTCCAAGTAAGGACATTTTAAAAATTATGTCTCCCATAATCACCATCAATTCACTTTTAAAATTGTAAAATTTAGCCAGGCCTGATAATGCATGCTGTAATCCCAGCACTTGGAAGCTGGAAGCTGGGGAATGAGGGGGTTCAAGGCCTATCTCAAAACAACCAAAAATAAACTAATTAAACACACATACACAACACACATTCACAAACACACACACAGAGACACAGAGACGCACACACATACACACAGAGAGACACACACATTCACATACACACACAGAGACACACACACAGAGACACACACACATACACACACATACAGAGACACACATATTTACATACACACAGAGAGACACACACATATAGACAACACACACATTCACATACACACAGAGAGACACATATAGACACACACACACACATACAGATAGATGACACACACACATACACACCTTTTGTCTTTTTCTCCCGTTATTATCAGTTGTCAGCAGCCATGTTGCTGGCCTCAGGCTGGACCTAAGGCTACACTTGTGTCCTTTCCAGCCTCTGCCCAATCTTGGACAAGCAGAACCTCACAGCCCAGGAATGGGAGCCTTGTGATTCACTACCCAGACCTTTTCTGAGACAGGCTTGGAGAAGGGGACCTCAGGGAACTTTAGGGACAGGTATGGCTTAGTTAGGGCACTTGGATAATCTCTGAATAATGAAGTTTGGTTTTCTTAGTTTGCATTTCATCATGGAAAAAGCAGGCCTGTGCTTTAGAGAGCAAGGCATGAGAAGGTTCCGGATGGCAGAGATAACCGGAAAAGTCTGTGGACAAAGGCGCCTACGGGTTGGGACACTGTGCCCCTTTTCCATGTGGGGCTGGTGCTCTGTTTGTCTGCTGTATTTGATGTCTTTAAAAGTCAATTAGCTCAATGTTTCTCTTCCTGTAAATAACCATCTCGCTTTCTGTAAACACTGTGAGTGTGGCATGGCATGACTCGGGTTTCTGGTTTCCTGGCCCCATGTCTCTGTGTCACCTGGGATGACGCTGGCAAAGTCTGAGAGAAAATAGAGTGGTCTCAAGGAAAAGGGTGGGGCAAAGGCTTGCCCTCTAGCCAGCCTGTCTCTAGCCTCTCTCTGCCCCATGCCCACCCCCAACTACAAGGTGACCTTTAGATTGTTCTGCTGAAACCTCAGCCCTAGACTTCCTCTTAGAGGGGTTTAGCCTCCATGACATCCCTCTCTGCCCCACACACCCACCCACCCCTGCCTCTTAACTTCCCAGTGTAGTGATGGAATAATTTTAAGTACAGGAAAATTTGGTATTACATAGTCAGGTTTTGGTTATTTTTAATAAAGATGCTTACAGCAGTCGACTTTACTGAGAAATTAACTTGATTTAGTTCAATCTTTGAAGCTGTAGGCTGCAATGAGGGGCTTCCCCATGGCTGTGCACATCACAACAGGGTCACGAGAATAACTCTCTTTCCCTCTCCTTTTTTAAAGCCACTAGAATTCACTCACAAGAGCCCCACTCGAGTGAGTTTATCTGACCCAGCTACTTCCCAAAAGCCTCACTTCTGTGCACTGCAGTAAAATGGGGTTTCTATCCATTAACATAAAGCTTTGGGGGATTAAACTCCTTCAGTGAGCAGAGATGGGGGACAATTGTATCCAGACCATTAGCAAGAGTTTCTGCAGGATGGTTGTATGCCCTATTCCAAGCTCAGCTGTGAAGTAAGATGTGGAGAGTTTTCCTCTCTGCAGTTTCCTTGTTACTGTTTTTCTGGGTATAATAATTGTTTTTGTTGAGTTTTCTTTGTACATATCATTAACTCACCACCAGGGCTCCACCAATTGTCTAAATCTCTGAGAGTGTTCAGAAGGGTGGGTTTTCTGCACACTTCATTTTCTTAGGCAGTTTTTCTTGGCCCTTATAATTGCTGTAGTCGGGACAAGATTTCCCTTTGAACCCAGAATGTGTCAGCATCTCAGGTAACATCACTTCCTGATCCTTTCAGAGTCTTCCCGAATCTCACTGGGGTTGTTTACTTCTCCCTTGACTCCCCTAGCCTTGGTGGGACACATCCTTTAGTGGCTTTCTGATAAAGAGTACTGGGGGGTAAGTGTTTTGACCCCTCACATGTCTGGAAACATCCTTCTTTTCCCTTCACACTCGACTGAGCATTTAGATGAAATTGGATTATAGATTGGAAACCATTTATCTTTAGGATTTAAAAAGTATCACTTGACTGCATTTTTAGCTTTTACTGTTGTTAATGAGAAATTTAAAGCCTTTCTGTTTCCTCATTGTGGTGGGTGCGTGTGCGTGTGCCCTTTTGCTCTTGTTTCTTCATTAATGTTCACTTTCTTTCTGAAAATGTGTCTCTCTCATTCATTGGCGTCCTGGTGTTGGGGTTACAGGCACACACAGCCATGCCTGGCTTTTTAACACAGGAGCTGGGGGCTCAATTTCAGGCAGACATGCTTGCAGTACAAAGGACCCTTACCCACTAAACTATCTCTGAGCCCTTACTTGGTTTGTGATAGTCTTTTTTTTGGGGGGGGGGGTTCAAGACAGGATTTCTCTGTATAGCCCTGGCTATCCTGGAACTCACTTTGTAGACCAGGCTGGCCTCGAACTCAGAAATCCACCTACCTCTGCCTCCCGAGTGCTGGGATTAAAGGCGTGCACCACCATGCCGGGCTGTGGTAGTCTTTCATTGATCTGGGACTTACCCATAGGTATGGGCTAGCTGTCCAGCAAGCTCCAGGGATCTGCCTGTCTCCATCTCCCCAGAGCGGGGATTACAAGCACACACCACCATGTCTGGCTTCTGAGACTCAAACTCATGCTCGTGCTTGCTCTGCAGATACTTGCCGTCTCGGCCGGGTCTCCAGCCCTCATCTCTTCTTTCTGGGCTTCATGGACTTCTATCTTTCTACTACAATGAGCTTTTCACTCTTCCTCTTAAGCATCTGAGTTCCAGGAGCACACCTGTGTTCTCCACCTCTCTCTCAGTCACACCTTCCTGCTTCTCGCGCATGCGCATGCACATGGGGTATCTTCTCTGATCTTCCTTTGAAAAACTTTGAAAAGTCCTTGCCTTTCATGTCAGAGGCCTTCCTTGGATAATTATTTGCTCATAATGAAGAGTGTGAATGGTTGCCAAAAATACTGTTTCAAAGCCTGAGCCCGTGGGTGGTGTCTGTCAACTGGAGTGCCAATGGAGAGTGAGCTGAAGGGGCTTTTTTTTTTTTTTTTTTTTTGAGGATTCCCTAGAAACACTGGAGAGTTCTGTGAGCCAGCATCCCAGAGCCAAGTTGAGAAACAGGCTGCATGGGTCTGAGTTTAACATCCACTTATTTGTTCAGTTCTCAGTCCTTAGTGGTGTCTGGTGTCCCCCAGAAAGGTGCTAATTGTCTCTCACAAGAGAAAAGCTTCCCTCTCTTTGGTAAGGCTGGAGACAAGGCAGTCCCTCAGCATTCAGTGTAAAGGCTCCCGAATTCTAGCCACTCTGAAACCCTTGCCAGCAGCAGCCTTGTAAGCTGCCCCTAGTCCCAGCACTAACAGAGTATGCGGACCCAGAGCCCATAGAGAGCCGGCCATTGTCACCGTTCCCATTTTGGGCTCAGTCCTGATTTCTGACTCTCTAGCATTCACTCACAATCCATCCATCCTCTTCCCTGCAGGTGTGCCTGTTGACTGCTGTTCCCTGCTGGTGTTCTGGGTTTACTTGTATCTCCAAGAGATCCTTTTATTTCCACTGCAGTGAGTGCTAGAGGGTGTGAGGCTAGGTGCAAGTGTTCATTCATTGCTCCTGGGTAAAATAAAACATCACAAACACCAACCCTACTGTCACCCCAGCATCTCCCACATGTGGCAGCTGTCTCACCGACTTCTGTCTCCTCCTCTTGACTCTGCACCTGCCGAATGGCCCACTTTGGTGTCCTGTGTGGTTCTTATTTCCACACTCAGATACCGTGTAGGCTACTAGGACCCTCCTTAATGCTCAGGCAGGCGCTGCCCAAGGCCCCTACAGAATGTTGCTGTCCTGACCTCTGCTTTTCACTGTCAGAGACGGGGAGCCATGGATGAGAGACTCGTGTGTGTGTGTGTGTGTGTGTGTGTGTGTGTGTGTGTGTGTGTAATGCCCGGTACAGAGGAGCACACATATACTCCTTTCACCTCCTACAAGCCCATTATTACCACCAGTGGCTGACTGTGTACTGTGGGCAACCTCCAGCTTTACAGAGCCTCTTGTTGGGGAGCTCCGAGCAGAGAACAGGGAGTCATAAACCACCCCATCTTTGCAGAGCTCAGATTCTAGATCTTAGTGCCCAACTGGTGCCCCAGTAGTCTTATAACTGCTCTTGTGGGCGTGGCTCCTCTTAGACAGCTCTAGACAGACACACCTTAGACATGCTCCAAAGGTGTTCTTTCACACTCCTTGGGAGGCCAAGGGAAAGGTTTTCTGGGGACTGGGCTTGTCTCAGGGCAACATACCCTGCCCACCAGAAGGTCAGGGAAGCTTCTTAATATGTCCTAGGACTAGGCTGGGGCATTGGCTGGGTACCCAGGGAACCTGCACATAGACTTTTCTAGTGCACCCTGCCAGGCTGGATGTCTACCCCGAGACAGGCTAGGATCCCCAGCCTAGGGGAAAGTCTGTAAGTGAAAGCCTCATTCAGTCCTGCTGAGTCCCGAGACAGAAGGGGCCTGGGAGTCCGTGGGTTCCTTTTCCACAGGAGATGGCACAGGTATGAATGATTTCATCAGTCCTCTGGGGAAACTTGGGTGGGAGGGAGACTGTGCCTGGACGCCGAGGGTCTCCCTGACCATTTAGCAATCCACTTGCTCACAACTATCTCAGGGCTGCCACTGCATTTGCACAAATGAAGAAGCCGAGGTTGGCAGATGAGAATGGACACACGGGATGGCAGCCCCCATCTCCCTTCCCAAGTTGAAGCTGTAGCTACGCTCTCTCTCTTCAGAACTCTTCCACACCCCAAGGGAACACACTATCAGGGGGTCCCTAGACGAAGAGCTGACAGAACTTCCTAATACCCAGGACAAGCCCT
The DNA here is from genome assembly GCA_902729485.2 of Mus minutoides. Lineage (NCBI taxonomy): Eukaryota > Metazoa > Chordata > Mammalia > Rodentia > Muridae > Mus > Mus minutoides. The sequence goes on from LR749605.1 coordinate 1,112,910, forward strand.
CGAGTGCCACTGGGTCAACTCGGCAGCAGCAGGAGGGGACAGCTGGGCTCGGGAATAATCCTCAGACTGTATTTAGGCCACTGTCCTGAGCCCCCGTCATCCTCAGCTATTTTTCCTGGCATGCTATAAAAATAAATAAATAAATTTAAAACAGCAAAGGATTTTCTGAGTGCAACAATGCCAGCGCTTAGCCACCTAGGCCTGCCCGCTGCCCTGGCCTGCCCGCTGCCCTGGCCTGGGTTGTTTCACAGTCTGCCTGAGTCTCACTCTGTGAAACACTTGGATCTTCCCTCTCCTATAGATGAGGAAACTGAGTAGTCGGGTAGTTGGACGCCATCCAGCCCCCTCCCCACACACTTAAATACAAGAATCCTACTTGCTTTCCTTTGTCTCCTACAGAAGATGGCATCAAAGCGAGTGTGTACACATGTGCATTGAGAGCAGAAAGCATGGGAAAGCTATTGGCCTGGGCAATAGCTGACACACTCTGTAGGATGCAGTCTAGTGCAGAAGGTCACACTCGTGTGACTCTGTGTTGGTGGGGCTGCTATGTGGATCTCTGTATGATGGCTGGGCCCCTCCTGCCCTTAGCACCTCGTCTCTCTGGCTCCCAGAGCAGGCCTGGGAATTGTCAGATTTTCAAGTCCCCAGACTGGGCTCCACCCCTGTACCCAGACTCCTGAGTGGGACAAATGTTCCACTGAGAAAGACAGAACAAAGAACCCTCTGGGCTCCCAGGCTCCCCCTGAAGCCCCACTCCAGGGGCCTGGGGTCACTTGGAGCTTTTCACACATCCAAGACAAGCATCTGGATTTATCTCAGAGATAAATAAATACTAGGGGTCAACCAGAGACCCATTGCCTCTCCAGATGGAACCCGAGAGCTCAGTTCTCTGCTCCCTCAAGGGCTACAAGGCACTGGGCCACTAGGCAGAACTCAGGCCTGCTGGCTGCTTTATCCCAGCCCCCAACAGTCGACCTGAGCTGTGCCCAACAGGCTAGCACACCCATCACCCCATTTCATCTACAAGGTAACTTCCAGACGGAAGTGGTACCCTCCTTCGCAGCTGGGAAGATCAAAGGGTTTGAGCAGCTCACCAGTCCGAAGGAAGGCTGGAGTCAGCAGTCCCAGCCTCCAAGTCTTGCTCCCCAAGGCCCCACCCTGGCCCCAGTGGGAGGGTCCAGGCTCCCTAATGTCGAGTTGGAGCTGGGAGGGCAATTTGGCAGCTGGCTCACTCCCTGCATTTTCAAGCATCATTAGATCTTATTTCTGACAACTTCATCAGTTAGCAGGGCTTGGAATTGGCAAAAATCCTTATTTAGACATCCAGCCAAAGAATTAAGGGGTTTGTTTCGGAAAAAGCTCAGTACTGTGGGAGGCCATCTCTGTTCTGGGCTGAGCAGCCGCAGAGGGATGGGGTCTGACACCTCGGCTAGGCCTTGACACGGGCTCTCTGCAGTTTTGGGGATTTCACTGGTCCCCAGGCCTCAGATTCTTCATCTTTTAAGTGGATTCACTTTCACCGGATAGCCAGGAAAACTTGGGAAGGGTGAAAGAAAGGGCCAGGTTCTAGTGTCAGCTTTTCTCAGCCAGGTTTCCTCCACTGGAGATAAGGGACACTTTTCCCTCCTTTCCCAGAGAGAGTTTGGTGTCCTATAGCCAGCGAGTGGCCCCAAGAAGAGGGTAATGGATAGATGCTCCCACAACCCATCTGGTGCAATTGCTCAGTCCATCTTTCTCTGATCCTGGAGTTGGAGTGGAGAGGTAAATGTCTTCAACTGCACAGAGCTGAGCCTTTTCTCGTCTCCTCGAATGTTACATTTTATTCCAGCGTCACTACACCCTGGGGAATAATCCACTGCTACTGTCTCCAGAGAGGAGTATATTAGTGTTTGGAGTCACTAAGGGATCTGCCCACAGTTACCCAGCTAGAATCCAGCAAAGAACAGAATTCAAATCAGAGTGTGTGGTCAGGGTCTAACCATCCTTGCCTTTTCCCAATTAGCACTTCCTGAAGGTTTTTCCCAGCCAGGCCCTTAACTCATTCCATCATGAGTCACGGTTGCTCAGTTCCCAAGGGCAGAACAGATTCTCTATGCTGTGAGGCCCTCAGAGGCAATTGGTGTTGGGGGGGCAGGGGGGCGGGGGGGGGGGAGCTTCCGGGCAAAGCACTGAACTTCTTAGTGTCCTTGCCTTTAAGACAGAGCCATGCATCCTCTCTGTAGGTTCATGGAAGGACCTTGTTACATTGCATATATCACTGTGTTTGCTGGCCCTCCCCTCCCCACCCCGTGAGAGGTTTTTGAGTTAGGTTGGCATAAGCACTACTGGAAAGGTTGAAGAAATGGGAGGCTACTCGGAGGAAGGATTGTCCCAGATATCTAAGGTGGCAGGGGCATCCTGTGACTAGACTAAGACAAGTATAGTTCGTGTGTGTGTGTGTGTGTGTGTGTGTGTGTGTGCGTGTGTGTGTGTGTGTGTTGCCTGTGTGTATATGTGTACTGCCTCTGTGTGTATGTGTGTGTGTGTTGCCTGTGTGTATATGTGTACTGCCTCTGTGTGTATGTGTGTATGTATGTATGTATGTATGTATGTGTATGTATACGTGTGTATGTGTATGTGTGTGTGTACATATGTATGTGTATTGCCTGTGTGTATATGTATATTGCCTATGTATGTATGTATGTATGTATGTATGTATGTATGTATGTATGTGTATGTGTGTATATGTGTGTATGTGTGTGTTGCATGTGTGTGTATACTGTTTGTGCAAAGCCTCCTCCTTCCTGTGTCAAGGTGACATACAGTTGAAACTCTCTTTACTGTAAGATTTGGGCCCACTGTAAGTCTTCCCAGCAGTACTGAGGGAAAAAGCAGCTAAGGGCCTAAGGAGGGGACCTCTGGGCCTGAGGCTTGCTTGTCCAGCACTCCAGGCCTTGTCCTGCTCTCAGAGTACAAGACAAATAAGCCCCCTTCAGCTTTTCAAGAGTGCTGGTCCCCAGGGCCTTCTCAAACCATGGCTGGAGGCTATTCCCCTCATGTCTTTACTGACAACTTCATTTGTGCCCCCAGAGACCTCAGACTGGTTTAAAAATAGAAAAAATAAACAACGTTGCTCCTCATGCACCCCCCTTTCCCCTCAGGCTTCCTAACGAGGTGCTGGCTGGGCTTGCCAGGGCCCTGTTCCCAGGGTTTCTGACCCTCTGCCTGTTGCCACCTCCATGGGGACTAGACGCCCTGCAGCCCTGAAGGGCTTCCTGGTGGCCTGTGTGTGATGTGAGAGGAAGGGACCATACCACCTGCCTTGTGCTACTATTGATCACATGTCCCTACACAAAGGGAGGGACAGGCTCAGCTATGAAGGGACCTTCTGGGGGGTTCTCCCATTTTTGGCTCTGACCTCAGCCCCTTTCAGAAGGCCCATAGCCCTCTGTTAAATACTGGCACTGCCTGAGATTTTCCAAGAAGTCAGGCTTGCCATTTTGTATTCTGACCCTTTAACTGGCAGCCTGTGTCACACCTCAGTTTGCTCTGAAAACCAGACCAAATGGTAGCATCTCATCCCACCTTGGAGGGATTCATCCTGACTGGATGAGTGGTGTTCCAGGAAAGGGAATGGAACTTGGGGGTCAGTGATCTTAGAGGAATAGCCGGAGAGGGAAGGCATGACCACAGCAGAGGGGGCCATTTCCAATCAAACACAAAATAACTGGAGAGAAGTAGATGTCCCCAAAAAAATCACAAAGAAGGACTCAAAATTACAGTATTCTGCCAGAAGACAGGCTTGGGACCAGGGACCGGGGACCGGGGACTGGGGACTGGGCGGGCACCTTACACCTGCCCTGGCAGCTGGAGCTGAGATGTGGTGATCTCAGTCCTGCACCCTGAGCCCAGCTAGGTTCTGGGAGAGAGGACAGCCTTTTCCTCACTCTGCCTGAGAGCAAGTGCCTGAGGTAGGTGGTGGCTCATCTATGTCAAGAGGATGAATAGAGTAGCTGTGACTGTGATACAGCTCTTCAGGTGGCAGAGAACTTCCCCATCAGAAATGACTTCTCTCTGGAGGTTGCTAAAGGGTTCTACTTCACACTGTCCCCAACTGCAGTCCACAGAACCTTTGTCCTGCCCCATACCTCCCATGAACTGATGCCCACAAGGGCAGCCAGAGAAACCGCTGGCAATCAGCTGTGGGGGTGTGGACTGGCTTCCTCTCTAGAAAGCAGAGCTCTGCCCCACAAACTACCCTTGCCTCTTCTTTCCCAGTCAAATGGGACAGGAAGAACCGTCCAGGCTCAGGCCAGCAGATGATATAGTCCATACTCCTCTCTTGAGTTGCCTTGTCTTTGCAAAGGCCCCTGAGAACCAGGAGCCATGGGAAAATGAAGAGAGACTGCGTCTTCCTGGGAGGGTGCTGTGAGAAGTAGATTAACAAAGGCCCAGGAAAGGTTACCGGAGCACTGTGGAAAACCATGCCAGAACTGCTAACTGGTCCTCTCTGCCTTTTATTAAAACCCAAATGCCCTGAGATGCAAATGACAGACGTGGGTCATGTTTCAATGACCTTCTCTTGTCACCAAACTCTTCTCAGCAGTACTCCAGTTCCGGCTGCCACACTTACAATGCTACCAGAATGTTTAGGGTCCAAAGCTTCAGACCTAGCAGTTCTAACAAGCCAGGCTTGCCTGCCCTCCCTCAATATTCCAATTAAAGACACAATAGTGAAAATCAGGGAAAGGAGACTTGTTTGATGCAGCCACATTAGGAATCAGAACAAACAAGCTCTTAAGACTCAAGCTTAAACAGAGCAAGAAGCAGGCTGGTCAAAGCATGGGGCTGACCATGCTTGCTTCAGCTCCTCTTCTGCAAGATGGTTGGATAAGTTGTCAAAACTGTCAAATCTCCATCTAAAAGACAAGCTAGTCTCTGTCTGGCTCCAGGCCTTGGACCCCAACCTCTACCCCAGCATGAGGCCTGTCTTACATAGGGTTTTACTGCTGTGAATAGACACCATGACCAAAGCAACTCTTATAAGGACAACATTTAATCAGGGCTGGTTTACAGGTTCAGCGGTTCAGTCCATCATTATCAATGCAGAAGCATGGTAGCATCCAGACAGGCATGGTGCAAGCAGAGCTGAGAGTTCTACATCTTCATCTGAAGGCTGCTAGTGGAATACTGACTTCCAGGTAGCTAGGGCAAGGGTCTTAAAGCCAAGACCCATAGTGACACACCTACTCCAACAGGACCACACCTTCTAATAGTGCCACTCCCATTTAATAGGGCCGAGCACATACAAACCATCAGAAGGCCTCTGGGGGAAATTCTAATGTCTTAGGTTCTATTCTTTCGATGGCATGATAGCCAAAGGGAGGAAGCCAAGTATCTCTTCGAAGTACCTTTGTTCCTGCCAGGACAGTTATAACAGAGGGGCCACCAGCCTCTTCCTGGGTCTGGAGGCCAGCCCTGCCTGAGCTGGGCCTTTGCTTATGAGCAAACAAAACCATAAAGAGCTACTGGGAAGGAAGTGGGCTTGCTTACCCAGCCTTCGTCCTTCTCAGCACACTTGTTGTTGTTTTCTGGTTTGCTTTTTATTTATTGTTAAGAGTGTCTGTAAAACACAGTTTTTAAAAAAGCCATTCTTTGGCATCCATTACTACAACCTAGAATCTCTGTTTTTAAACATTCTCTCTTGTTGTCTTTGCCCCGGCCAAGCTTAATTTCACAACATGGTAGATGTACCTAGACACAATTTTATTTTGTGTTTTTTTCCCTCCCCATTAGGCATAAATGCTCTTTTCATGTTGCTGAATAGCCGACGTGATTGTGGTCTGATGGCTGCATAATTGCATTGGGTTCTGATTGACCAGACAAACCCTCCCTCCGTGGGTGAGCAGTAGCATTCTTTCCAGGGGTTAGTTATTTTTCTGCTACTATAAATAACATCACAGTAAACATCCTTACGTGTTATTTTCTTCATTTTGGGGGGCATTATTTTCTGAGTCTAGACATCTAGTTTCTCCTTGGAGGCAGTGAATAGCCAGGGCAGTCTACTCCAGAGATTAGAACAAAGTAGCCATTAAAATGAAAATTGCATTGGCTGTGTAGCATCATGGGAAAACATTTGTGCCTTGCAGGGAATAGCACGAGATGAAAAACTGGGGTGTTTAAATAGTCTCAAATCAAATCAAACGTGGAAAGATAGAACTCTATAGCGTGAGACTAGAGACTTGTCTTTCAAGTGGCTATCAATGCAAAAGGTTATTCTGCACGTGGGCTGTTGAGCCCTAGCTCTGTATTTGCAGTCTCTGATCCATTTTCTCCATGCTGTCACGAGGACACAATGAACAAGAACTTCCTCAGGCATGCTGTGCTAACAGGACCCCAGCACTGGGCTGGAATCCACAACGTCAACATCGTTTACAGTGTAGCCTACATCCTCCCACCTAAGCCTGCTATGCCACTGTCTAGCTCGTCCTGATCTAGAGGAAAAGATTCAGGAGCCGTATGTTTGTATGTGACAGCTTAGCTCAGCTGCCCACTGTACCCAGTGCTGCACCCTCTGGACACTTGCCCCTTCTTGCCTGGTCCTCCATGAGATGGTGCCAGGATTTGTTTTGAGGCTCCGCTTGACACCTCCACGCACCTTCCAGAACATGCTGGGAAAAATGGGTCAGAGATTTTCATGTTCAAGACAATCGTCCATAGCTACTGCCAGGGTTGTGGTGAGGTAATGGTGGGATCGCTGAGTCGGGCCGGGCCTGGGATGTAAGCCTTTAAAAAGGTACACCTTCTGGGGCTGGTGAGATGGCTCAGCGGGTAAGAGCACCCGACTGCTCTTCCGAAGGTGATAAGTTCAAATCCCAGCATCCACATGGTGGCTCACAACCATCTGTAACGAGATCTGGCGCCCTCTTCTGGAGTGTCTGAAGACAGCTACAGTGTATTTACATATAATAAATAATAAAATAAATCTTTAAAAAAAAAAAAAAAAAAAGGTACACCTTCTTCTTTTCCTTGTTGTCTTTCTTGGGCCAACAGGAGAATGGAGATGGCAAAGTACCCAGAGGTCTGAGACAAGAGGAGGTGTCAATTAACACCTGGATAGCGATGCCTCGGGGCTGCCTGGGCCCCGTAGTGTGCAGACTGTTTTCTGTTAACTCAACACAGGCTGGAGTTATCTGAGAAGGGGGACTCTCACGTGAGAAAAATGTCCTTGAAAGTTTGGCCTGTACGCACGCCTACGAAACATTTTATCAATTAGCGATTGATTTGGCAGGACCACTCCCTGGGCAGGTGGCCCTGGAGTGTATAAAGAAGCAAATGGAGCAAGCCATGTGGAGCAAGACAGTAAGCAGCACCCCTCCACGACCTCTGCATCAGCTCCCGCCCCTGGGCTTCTGACTTCCCCAATGGCTGGTGCCTTATAACGAAAATAAACCTTCCCACCACCAAGTTGCTTTTGGTCATGGCATTTAACCGCAGCAATAGAAAACTAAAGATGCCAGTGATCAAGAACAGCTTGGCGGGAGTAGGGTAGTGACCCCAGGATAAGGAGAAAAGGGATTAAAAAGTCGGGGGCTTCGGATGTTGTACTGAAAAGTCCTTTCTTAGATTCGTACCTCATGGTGTTTAGAGAGCTGTAGAACATGAGGCAAAGTGGAGAGAGAGCTGGTGTGGCAGCAAACACCCATGATCGCAGCTCTTGGGAGGAGCAGGCAAGATCACAAGACCCTCAAGAACATCTGAGGCTACATACCTAGGTTCAAGACCTGCAAGGTTTCGTTTCGTGAGACTTTGTTTCCAAAACACACACACACACACACACACACACACACACACACACACAATCAAAATTGAAATCAAACACAAATACAGGCATCTGGAAGGGCTATTTTCCATTGAGAATGGAGCAATTTGAGTTTTACTTTTTTTTTTTAATTTGAGTTTTATTTTGGGGCAATGTTCACTCTACAGGCCAGGCTAACCTCCAACTTGTGAAAGTTCTGTGTCCATCTCCCCAGGGATGGGAATTATCGGCATGGGCCACCTTGGTTAGCACACTTCCATTTTTATTTGTTGATTTACAAGAGAGGGCAGAATAGATATTGTGATACAGACACCGACATCTTACAGAGTTGGCGGTGACATGGCTCCCAAGATGCCCTGGGTCAGGTGACCCCAGAGAGCTGCAAAACAGAGTTGCCCCCATCTGGATGCTCTGAGAGGTACCTAGACCAGCTCTGCCACTGGCAGCGGACCAACAACTCTCCGGCAGCAAGAGGCCTGCTGTGGAAACTTCCTAATGGTCCTCCGTCCAGGCTGGCCTCAGGCAGCTGGCTTCCTCCTAGTATTTAGTCTCCGGCTTTGAACAAACTGCTTGTGAACTGCAGGTGCAGAGTGCACCGTAAATGACTTTTATATTGGCCACCCTGGGCTTTGTTTGTATTTTCTCCAGAAACTCTTAGAAACTGTCATTAAGCTCTCAGCCCGTGCCCTAGGAACTGTCCTCATTCACCTCACATCAGCATCAGCAACAGCGCTAACACAGAGAAGCCATCTCTGCACCCAGAGTCGCAACCTGGCAACCTGCTCTGGACAGGACTGGCAGAGACATGGAGTTTGTGGGCTGTGAACCACTCTCCTCACTTTGTGGAGTACACACTCAGCTTCCTCCTTGCCTTTACTGTGTCTTCCTGGGGAGGGGACATAAGGACCAGGGGCTCTTACCTCTCCCATTCTCTCTGTATCCACTTTACATTTATCCAAACAAACACTTGTCCTCCTAGCAGAGAGTCACAAACATTGCCTTGGCCTAGCCCTGTAGTAACCACTAACCCAGAAAGCCGGGGAGCGGTTGGGTGGCTGCAGAGCAGGCTTGCATCCATCTGACCCTCCCTTCCTCTCTCTTCTCCATCCGGCCTCCCCACTATGCCTCATGTCCTCTTCTCAAGCAGTAGCTCCTGTTCCCAGGCAGGTCCTCTGAGCAAAAGGCTGTCTCGCCCACAGAGCCCACCCTCCTAGGACCAGCGGCTTCACAATGTGGGTGGTAATTGTTCCCCCCCACCCCCACCCCCATTGTCCCCATGTGACGAAATGGCAAAGATACAGCATTGAACTTCATAGCCTTTCCCACAAACCCGGCACTTTACTGGGGGTTCCGGGCAGAAGAGTCTTCGTCAGAAATGCACTTATTTACTGAATGTGATGGCAGCTGTAGGGTCTGTTGGCAGGAGAGACAGTCTGTCAGAGGTGTAAGGAGCCAGGGGAGCAGGGTACCTGTGTGATAAACACAGTGCCTTTGTAAGGCCCCACTGTAGCCGCATAGAAGGGGGAAAGGGAGCTTGGTGGTAGGCTGAAGCTGGGTTTTCAGATGGGTGTCTGTTCTGTGCAGGGTGACTTTCCCCTGCCTGTAGCTCTGTACCTCCTTGCTGGATGAAAGGTAAGTGGAGACAGCCCAAGGTCATTCTAACTCTTGCCTGCTGTTTCTTGGTGTTTTGACCGGTTACCGAGGCCTTCTGTATTGTCTGACCATTGGTCACACGGAGACTCAGAAGGACCACTGTGCTTAAGGAACTGGGATTCCTGTTAGAGCTCCCCTTAGGCCCGCAACAAGTACGTACCTCCACTCCAACTGCAGAGTGAAGCAATGCACAAGGCAGGAGCTGCATCCTGGCACACTGGCCTGGGAAACAGACTTGGTGGGAGCTCAAAACGGCATAGTTCTCTACTGTGGCAGGTTGAACATGATACTGACAGCAGGCTGGACAAGTGGGCTGGGCTGATAACACTATAGAACGTGTATCAGTGGCCTGCATACCAAATACACATATGGTCTCATTCAAACAGCATAAAAGTCCATGAAAGTTTTTAGCCTGCCCCTTTTATAGATGGGGAAATAGAGAGGCCCTGCCGTCTACCCAAAGTCACAAAGCTTGTTTTTGCTGTTTTCATTATACAGAGCCTTAAATATTATTTAATACGTCCAGAACCTCTTCTTGGTTCACTGTGTCCCAAGCCTTCCACAGCATAAGGCCTAAGTCCTGGATAGCCTCTGAAGAATCAGGCCCCTTGAGCTCTTCCTTAGGAAAGGTCTAGGGCAGGAAGATGTTCTGGAAGGTTCCTCAAGGAAGCATTAGATAGCTACGGTCCTGGAATCTAGGCAGAGACTGGTCTGCTGGAGCTGAGCCAGGCGCAGGCCTTGTGAGCCCACAGTTGTTTAATAATATTTAATGTTTTTACTGCCTATTTGTTCCATCAGTGATCTGCCTCCAGCTGCCGGCAGGACACATCCCCAGCTTGTCCCTGCCAGCCCATCTGTCACCAGAAGACAGCTTCCATAGGACCTTTAAGAAGGGTGAACTTTTGAGGCAGAAACTAGTGGGAATAACCCCCCAGCCAGGGTCTGGCTACAGAAGAAGGATGTCCACCTGCCTAAGCTTCAACCTAGGAGTTCTTGCCCCGACCCTCCTCTGTCCCTCGTTCCCCACCCCTCCACCCCTCTTCACCCTCATGTTCTGGCTCCCATCCCCTGAAATGGGCATGCAAGGTCACGAAGAACAGTCAGGGCCTCTGAGAGGGCCTTCAGGGTCCCAGTCAGCCCTGTTACTGTTCTCTTCTCTGTAGCTCTGCTTGTCCTGTGGAAAGCAGGGAACTGGGAGAAGCCTGAAGCAAGAGAGAGCCCTCGGCCTCACTCTGTGGTCTCTTCTCCACAGTGTCTCCAGGGATCTGCCTGCATCTTCTCAGCCCTCCACTGGCCTCGGTCCTTCCATGATCTGCTTCTTCCTGGTCCTCCCTTCCAGGCTGTTTGTCTGTCTTCCCTCTCAGCACACACTCCACTGTCCTGGCTTGAACCATCATGCTTTGCTGTGTGCTGCAGTCCTGGCTCATCAGCCATGGCCTTATACAGTTTCAATTACCCACAGCCAACTGTGGCCTACCAAGGGTAGTGTTTCTGTGGTCTGCAAAGAAAAAGTTCTTTTTTATTTATTTTTTAAATTTTATGTCTGTGTGTCTGTCTGTGCCCATGAGTACAATTATCCTCAGAGGCCTGAGGTGTTGGATCCCCCATGTCAGTAGAGTTACAGGCAGTTGCGAGTGCTGGGAACCAAACTCAGATCCTCTGCAAGAGCAGCACATGCTCTTAATCCTTGAGCTATCTCCCCAAGCAGCAGAAATCAATGGTTCTTACGTTTCGAAGAGTACCATTTCTGAGTACCCTGATGGAATCTTGCTTTCCAGCTGGAGACACAACACTTCCCGACATCCAGAGAATCCACACTGTGTGTGCTACCCTCCTACTGAACACCCAGTAGTTACCTCAGTTGTCTGAGCAACTTTGACGTATCACGGAGCTTGTGCAAGATTCAGAACTATCTTAACTTTCCACTTTCCCTGAGGATAAAGGGGGCTGTGGTGTCCGGTTTAGACTTTTCTCTTGTGTTTTGCGTTTCTGGAGAGACATCTCTTAAGTGCAGGGGGCCTCATGAAAAAGGCAGATATAGCTTCCCTGTCATGATGGGACACCCCCCCCCCGCCCCAGGATCTAGTTCGGGGACTCACACACACTTGCTACAAGGACATGTGTTCAGATTATGAGCTTTGCAACTTTATATCCACAGATAAAGCGGTATTTTCACCAGTACTGACCTGTCTCCTGAACCCCTGACAGCTGGCATTCTCAGCATGGCATTATGGGTAGTGCCTTGGGACCCCCATGTTCTATGTTTAGGAACATGATTTTTGAGAAAATTTTTTGGGTTTACTTAAATATCCAAAGGTCTTAGAAACTCTACAAAAAACACCCACAAGGCTCTTTAAGGCTACGGCAGACAGTCAGGGGCCAGTTCTCCCTGTGAGCCCTGCTTTCTTTACCGTCACACAGAGTGCTAATATCTGCCTTGCCACTGTCTGCATACAGCAGGTGCTCATTTGTGTTAGGTTTGGGAACCGACCCTGTGGTTCTGACCTAACACTGCCACCTTCTGGTGGAACTGCTCTGGTGCCAAAGGGCTGTTCCGGGTTCAGATCAGGAAGCAGGGCTTCCTCCTGGGCACACAGGAGAGGATCCTCACACAGGAGGGTCTACTCAGCTCTTCTGCTTTCAAGGAGCACAGAGCTCCATTGGCCTGTGGCCCCCACGCCACTGCTCCTGCCTCCAAGCTCTTCCGTTCCTCTGGGACAGCTACTTCCCAGGAAGCAGACAGCTCAGAAGTTGTGTGGGAGGGTTCCAGCATTCACTGGCCTGTAGACACCCCTCCTCCCAGTAGCTCACCCTCCTCAACAGGTGAAGGATCTTGTAAAGACTTATTTTTAGTTATCCTTTTCCTTTTTCCTATACACAACTTCCACATATGCACCGTTTTCACTGAAAACCCCACAACTTTTGATATGCTTTTATTTTCACTTAGCTCAAAATATGTTCTCATTTGGTTTTTGAGTTGTTTTCTCCATTGTTGATTTCTAATTATTTAGTAATGATAAAAGAACATAGTTTGTATGATTTAAGCCCTCTTAAATTCAGTGACTTGCTTTTTAACTCAGAATCTGGTCTATTTTGCTCAATGTTCCAAATGTACTTAAAATAATGTTTATTTGCTGTGATGGGTAAAACTTTCTAGAAAATAGGGATTACATCCTGTTGGTTGATAGTCTTACATTCTTTATGACTTTGGGGACTGTTTACCTGTTCTACTATTGACATTTCCACCTGGAATCGTGGATTGTCTCTTTTCAAAAGACTCTTCTGTTCACTCATTCCTGGTGTCTTTATTCCTTTGTGTAGATCCTAGTTTCTTTCTGGTATTTTCCTTGTGCTTATTCTGGGTTACTTCCTGGGATGCTTTTTCCAGCTCTGGTCAGCTGCTAACAAGTTCTCTCAGCTTTGTTTGTCAGTGGAAAAACAACTCTTGTGCCTGGAGGACATCTTTGCTAGGTATAGAATATAGCAAATAAGAACTTTATTTTTTCCTCCGGAGAATTGAACAATGGTTTTCTTGTCATCTGATCTGCTTACACAGGAAATCTGGTGTCATTTTATTTTTGTTCCTGCCTAGGTCCTCCTTTTATCTCTAGAAAAAGGTTGGGTTTTTTGTTGTTGTTTTGTTTTGTTTTGCTATGTGTGATTACAGTTTATAAATCATTTCTTTTCTAATGCTTGTTTGCTTTGAGACAGGGACTCACTTTGTTGCTAGGTTGGTGTGAAACTCCTGAGCTCAGGCAATCATTCTCCTGCTTTAGTCTTCCGAGTAGATGGGTTTATAGTGTGTACCTCTGAGCCCAGCTTCCTCTACCTTCTAAAACATATGTAGTGTGGCTACAGATGTTATTTTACTGTCTGTGCCTGCCCTGTCATTTGAGTCACTGTGGACCCTGTTTCTGTTACATTATTTTTCTGCTAGTGTAACTCCTATCCAATGGCATTTTTTACATGGCTTTTTGTTTGTTTGTTTGTTTGTTTGTTTTTTGGTTTTTCGAGACAGGGTTTCTCTGTGTAGCCCTGGCTGTCCTGGAACTCACTCTGTAGACCAAGCTGGCCTCAATCTCAGAAATCCACCTGCCTCTGCCTCCCAGGTCCTGGGATTAAAGGCATGCACCACCACTGCCCGACTCTGTTCACACATTCTTGAGTTTTGTTTCCAAACGTGGTTTGTTACTGCAACAGTTGCTCACAGGATTTAGAAGGTGGGCTCTGATATCTGCTTTCAGTCCGCCTTCCCTGATGTCAGCATTTTACAGAATCATGGCATACCAATCAAAACTAGGAAATTTGGAGCTTGAGAGATAGTTCTGTCAGCAAAGTGTTTGCTGATGGAACCTGAGTTCAATGCCCAGAGTCCACATAAAACAAAACAAAACAAAACAAAACAAAACAAAACAAAACAAAACAAAACAGCCAGGCGCTCACCTGGGCAGCATGTATACTAAAATTGGAATGATACAGAGATTATTATACAGCTCCTGGGCAAATGGTGACACAGAGATATGTGAAGCAGGGCGTATTAACTTGTAATCCCAGGACTGGGAAGGCAGAGACAGGCACATCCCTGGAGTCCTAGCCTAAAGTCACAGCTGCTTAGCTTGGCATAACCCAGGCCAGTGAAAAGCCCTGCCTCAGACAGACAAGGTTGATAGCACATGGGAGGAACAGTTGAGGCTGCTCTCTGACCTTCACAGACTGGCACATGCATGTGTGAACAGTCTGTACCTGCAAACACAGGAGCACACACCCACACCCTGATGTCACCCATCAGTAGTTAGCCTTTGTAGCTCTCTACTTACATTTGGTAGACACCATGGAGTTCATGCTAATGCCTGGCTATCACACCTCGATTACTTCACATGGTAGCTCATCTACCTGTGATTTATGTTTTGAACTCAGGTGTGGTCTCAGAATCCCTGATCCCCACCCCCACCCCTGTGAGAAGCAAACTCCTCTTGGATCTCAGAGTACAGTGAGGATTTTTCCTCTCTTTGCCTCTCCAGAACCCAGCTCGATCAGTGTTTCTGTCTGTCTGCTCTTTTCTCGAGTTTTTGGCCACATGTCTGCAGTGTTTTCATCTGTTGCAGGCCTGGCATCCCTCAGGAGCTCACTGCCATCCCGTTGCTAACTGCTTTTAATTTGCACCCAGCAAGAGCTCACTCCCGTGGTGTATGGCGCTGAGGCTCTGAAAAATGCATAGACTGAGCTGGAGAGAAGGCTCAGCGGTTGGAAGCAAGCACTGCTCTTACAGAGAGGACCCGAAGTCTATCTTAGGCAGCTACTTGTAACTGATCCAACACTTCCAGTGTGTACCATGTACACAGACAGACAGACAGACAGACAGACAGACAGACAGACAGACAGAATAAAAAATAATGTGTGTGTGTGTGTGTGTGTGTGTGTGTGTGTGTGTATTTAAATAATGCAAAAAGGCTGGATCTACCCCCTCAGTGGCACCATCCAGTCCCTTTACTGTAAACCATTCCTTGTGAGCCCCATCCCCTGCCATGTTAGCTTCTCCTTCCCCAACCAATAGCTACTGCACGCTCATCTGTTTTCCATGCCTATAATTCTGTGTTTTCCAGACCAGATTCCTACAATATGTAGCTGCTCTCTTCCCTCTTCCTTCTACCTTCCTCACTTCCCCTTTCTTCGCTTCCTTTGTTTAATGGTTTTTTGTTTTGTTTTGTTTTGTTTTGTTTTTGAGACTGGGTCTTAGTAGCTCAGACTGTCGCAGTTGAACTCTTAATCTTCTAGCCTCCGCCTCCTGAGAGCTGGAGTTACAGGTGCTGTGCCAGGCTCAATACGTAGCCCTTGTAGCCCAATTTCCCTCGCTCAGCAAAATCCATTGAAGGATCTCTGGCATTGTGGCATTCATCAATGGCTTCTCCTTTCTCCGAGTGGCATTCCATCTTCTAGCTGTGTCTCAGCTTGTTTATCCATTCATCTCTTGAAGTGCATATTGATTGTTGTAGCATGCCTTTTTATTCTCGTAATGATGTCTTTTGAACAATGTAATTTTTCAATTTTGGGATACTCAAATGTATGGCGTTCCCCCTATGGTTAGTGCTTTTGTATATTGTTAAACAATCTTTGCCTCAAGGTTAAGAAGATATTCTGGGTTTAGAAAAAAAAAATCCAGTCAGGTGTGGTGGAGCACGCCTTTAATCCCAGCACCTGGGAGGCAGAGGCAAGTGGATTTCTGAGTTTGAGGCCAGCCTGGTCTACAGAGTCAGTTCCAGGACAGCCAGGACTACACAGAGAAACCCTGTCTCAAAAAACCAAAAAAAAAAAAAAAAAAAAAAAAAAATCCAATGTTTGTGCATTTAGACTGCTAGTCCTATATTAGATTATGGCTCAACCTGGGATTGCTTTTGTGCTTTGTGTGAGGTAGGGATAGAGATCTATCATCCCCCAATGTCACTGCCCACCAACCCAGCAGCCGGGGTTGATACCTCCCTTTCTCTTGGGTGCATAACTGTGTCTTTCCATCATAGATGGGGGCATTGGTATTGGAGTCTCTACTCTGGCCTGGTTCATTTGACCTTACATCAATCTCACACTGTCTCGGTTTCCAATGCCCTAGTTCAGGTTTTCAAGCCTCATAGGATTGCCTCTGCTGTTCCAAACTCTTCGCATTTCCATGGAGAGAATCAGCTTGTTGGTTTTTCACAAAAATGGCACCTGGAGGACTTTAACTAGAATTTCAGTAACATTGTGGATCAACGTGGGGGAGAATCTGTATCTTATTATTGAGTCTTTGAATCATGACTATGATATATATGAGAAGAAATGTTAAAGATGTGGAGATGAGAGGCTCAGGTACACCTTCTTTCAAGGCCTGAGATTTGTCCACCCAAATGTGTACAACCTTACAAGCAGAGCTTCCTTCAGGGAGTCTTTACCAGGTAAACTGAGTCCTCCCCTTGACCCCCCAACAGTTCCTCCATCCACTGAGGCCTCGGTTCAAAGCTGAGGGGTGCTGAGGGGTGCTGCTTTCTGACCCCCCCAACAGTTTCTCCATCCCTCCATCCACTACAGTCCTCAGCAGGTGCTTTGACATGTTTCAAAGGTTTAAAAACATGTTATCTGGATCTGGGAGTGTAGGTATATGATCACAGCTACCTGAAGACTGAAACAGGGGGATCATAAGTTAGAGCTGCCTGGACTACAGGGAGTTTAAGGCCAACCTGAACCACTTATTGAGGCCATGTCTCAAGATAAAAGATTTTAATGTTAAAATAAGAGGGTTGGGATGTGCCCTTGGGGGTAGGGTACTCTCATCAGACTCTAGGCTAACCTCTAATACTATGAAAAAATGCTTAAACATTAATAATACTTTTGTTTTATTTTTAGCATTTGTTGGTTGTATGTGTGTATGAGTGTGCACAGATCATGAATAGAGCTTAGAGGACAACTTTGGTTTTTTTTTTTCTTTTTACCATATGGGTCTCAGGGATTGAAGTCACATCATCTGGGTTTCAGGAATGATGTCATGTAGTCAGGCTTAGGCATACTTTTACCTGATGAACTGTCCACACAGCCAAATCATTTTAATAAGAGTTGACAACAGATACCGTGAGCAAAAAATTAAATAATATTCAAAAGCAGGAGGAGAAGAGCTGGCTCCATTGGTAACGCACTTACCTCAAAAGCATGTGGAGCTGGCCCTGTCCATAACGTGGTCGATAACGTGCTTACCACAAAAGCGGTGGAGTTGCTTTTGGATTGCCAGCATCGAGATGTCAGGAACATATCTGTAACTCCAGCCGGTGCAGGGTGAGAAGCCAGGCAGATGTCTGGGATTGCAGATGCCTGGAGCTCAGTGATGACTCAGTCTACCTAGGTAGTGAACTCCAGCTTCAGGGAGTACTCTTGCAGAGGGCCCAGGCTTGGCTCCCAGCATTCATGTGGAAGATCACAATCACCTAGAGCTTCAGTTCCAAGGGATCTGATGCCCTCTTCTGGTCTTCCCAGGCCCCTCCATACATACACACACACACACACACACACATGCACACACATGCACACACACGCACAGACACACATGCATGCACACACTATTTAAAATAAAGAGAAATTTAAGTGTATTTTTAATGAGAAAATATCCACTGCTGACCTCTGACCTTCACACATGTATGCACACGTGTGCACACACCCACACAACTATGTACATGCACCACATGTACACACACAAAATTAGGTCAAAACAGAATTGAAACAAAGGATGTTTAAAAATAGCCACCAGAAATTAAGATTTAAATAGTAATGAGAAGATTTAAGTGAAATAACACTGAGTTCTTTAAAAAAAAAAACTCACAAGGTCTTAAAACTCTGAGTGCCTCTGTGAAGTCATCACTGAGTCAGGAATATTTTTATGAGCATTTTTTCCAGCAACTGTAACAAAGCTCTTTTTGACTAGGCACTAACTAGAGAAATGGCAAGGGGATATTTTTAAGCTAAGTCCAAATATTTCCCCCTGATTTTCAATCTTTAAATCAAATCTTTTGTTCAATAACTTTGAGAGGATCTTTGAAAGAAAGAAAGAGAGAGAGAGAGAGAGAGAGGAAAGAAAGAAAGAAAGAGAGAGAGAAAGAAAGAAAGAGAAAGAAAGAAAGAAAGAGAAGAGAAGAGAGAAAGAGAGAAAGAGAGAAAGAGAGAAAGAGAGAAAGAGAGAAAGAGAGAAAGAGAGAAAGAGAGAAAGAAAGAAAGAAAACAAAAACGTTTAATTTTTTCGGGGGAGGGGGCGCAGGGATTGCAATCTTTTTTATAAACAAACTGTAGTTTCTGTTTCAAAAAAAAATTGCCAGCATTTGGGGTTTATTTCCAGCTTCCTTGGTCTCTCCATGCAAAGGGAGATTGCACTATGAGTTACCTGTATAAATGTCTGTGCTGACGTGTTTACATTCCCCAATGTTCAGAACGCCTTCAAGCTCCGGTACACGCTATTCTCAGAATGGAAGTATTGCTTTCTCAATTGTCACTTCCTTCCTTCCTTTGAGGATTGAGGACTTTAAACGAGTGTGAAATTTAACGCAGACGATGACTCTCTGGATGCATCCCAAAATTCATGGGTTTGGGTTCCAGATTGTTAATGTTAATAGCATTTTTTTGAAAAAAAAAAATCTGGAATGTGGTAAACTAAAGGAGCCCTGGGTTGGTTTAGAGTGGGGCCCTGGGCTCGGTAAGGGTGGGGCCCTGGGCTGGGTAAACATCCCTTCTGCAAGGCCTTCCTGGTTGTTCTTCTGCTGCCCCTCAGGGGCTGGACAGAGGGTCCCTAGCCCTCTCTCATTAGCTCAAGGTAAAGAGCCATCTTCATCCCCCAGGCACTTAGAAATCTCTCTGCAGCTGTGCAGATTCGAAGGTATACCTTATCACGGAATCTCAGTGTCTGACCATCCCTCTGAGAAACAGAAAGGTGGGGAACCTGGGAGAGAAGGAAGCTGCCTTTGTTTGGAATGGCAGCAGGCATGGGGCACTCTTCTTGGAAGCCTGAGCCCTGGCAGGCTTGATGAGCTGGGCTCCACCACCTGTACCCTCCTGGGTCAGTTAAAGAGACGCATAACAATGAACAGGAGAAAAGGGAGACTTACTTATTCAATGTGGTCTCCTTGGGAAGAGCAATAAAGATGTCCAGCACCTCCTCAATCCCAGCTAATCTATCTTCTGGGTCCTGAACATGGGGTTCGGGTTTAAATAGCAAGAGGTATGTGTGTGAAACTAAGCAGTCCTGGCCAGTGTGTGCTCCTGCCTGTCACTGACCATTTTGTCTTGGCTCCAGCCTCTTCTTAATTGTGGGCTGATAAGTTGTCAGAACTGGAAATCCTAACTGGGAGACTGCTTTCTCCTCCACTGGCCCACCTTCACTCCTCTTGCCATGGGATTCTTATGGAAATTCCAATATTTTGGGGTCCATTGTTATCAATCCAATAGTTCAAAGGAGGGGCACGCCTGCCTCTTCAGGATATCAGTCCTCAGTGATGACTGGGTTATCAGGCCCTGACTTTCTTAGAGGCTGCTTTGGTAGCACCATCCTACCCTGGTCTTGTTGTTTCTGGAGAGCAGCATCCCTTGCTCGGTGGTCTGGTTCCTCCCACACCAGCCTGGTGGCCCCACCCCTCTCCCCTAGCTTCACCCTCCTCCACCAATCCTCACCTTCACAGTTACTGGGTATAGTGGCTATTCCTGGTTGTTAACTTGACTATATCTGGAATGAGTACAATCTACAATCCAGAATTGGAAGGCTCACCAGTGACCCTAACCTGGAGGCTGGGAGATAGAAGTTTCTGACCTGGATCTTGGTATGGAGATCTTGAGGCATGGTGGCTATGGATTCCAAAAGATTAAAACAGGGAGATCTCTAAGCTCAAGGTCATCTGGGATTAAAGGTGTGGTGGAACACACCTTAATCTGGGCTACATATTCTGCTGGAGACCTACATAAGTGCGACCCGCCGTATCCCACCAGCAGGAAGAAGCAGGCCGCACACAGGATCCTTCTACAGCAAAGCTTTATTTAAGCATTCAAAAAGGAAAAAAACCCAGAGCCCGGAAAAGCCTCAGCTTATATAGCCAAGGAGGAGGCGTGTCTTAACCGGATTGGCTGCTGGGCCATTACTCAATTAACTGCTGCTGCATGTGCTTTTGGGTCGTTTACTGGCTCTAAACTAGGGGTGGTAACAAAATGTCAGTGCCATCTTAGAATAGCAACAGAGCCGACTCAGGAGCGGCTCTCTACACATAAGGACATTGGAAGAATGTCTCTCTCTCTCTCTCTGTCTCTCTCTCCTCTCCCCTACCACCACCCCTTTGCCTGCTTGCCTTGTGGGACTGAGTAACTGCTAGATCCTTGGACTTCCATTCACAGCTGCTACTGACCATTGTTGGAAGTTGGACTGCAGATTGTAAGTCATCAATAAATTCCTTTACTATATAGAGACTACCCTTAAGTTTTATGACTCTAGAGAACCCTGACTAATACAGAAGTTTGTACCAGGGACTGGGGCATTGCTGTGATAGGCCTGACCATTCTTTTATTTGAAAGAATGTGAATTTTGAAACTTTGGATTTGGAAAGCATTGGAATGCTTTAAATGGGGCTTAATGGGTCATCCTAGTAGGAACATGAAAGACTTTGTTGCTGGGAGTAATTTGAACTTTGTTGACCTGGCCCAAGAGATTTCAAAGGAGAAGAATTTCAGAATGTGGCATAAAGACCGTTTTTGTGGTATTTTGGTGAAGAATGTGGCTACTTTTTGCCCTCGTCTGAAAAGTCTGCCTGAGGCTAAGGTGAAGAGACTCAGATTAATTGCATCAACAAAGGAAGTTTCAAAAAAGCCCAGCAGAGACTTTGTTCTCTGGTTAAGTCTTATGAAGAGAAGTTTGAACAAGCATAGCAAGCTTAGAAAGGAAAAATATAAAATATTTGGTTCGAGTATTATAGGGGTACCAGAAAGTGAAATGGAGCAAAATCCTGTGTTCTAGGAGATAACAGATTAAGGGAGTTGGATCTTGGGGCATGATCCTACCCAGCAAAATTTAGATCCAGGCAAAGTGGTACACACCTTTAATCCCAGGAGACAGGCATGCTGATCTCTGCATTCAAGGTCAATCTACAGAGCAAGATCCAGGACAGCCAAGCTTAGGCAGTGAAGGATTTGGAAGACATAAAGCCAGTGATAATGTAATAGTACAAGAGGGTCATGTTCCAGCTCCTGCAAGCAGCAGAACTCGGCAGCTTCAGCCATGTGGCTCTGGCTCCAGAGTTAAGAATGGAAGGAACCACTGGGACAATTGATGATGGTCAGCTGGAGCTAAGAAATTAGCAATGATTAAGAAGAGACCAGCATCACTGAGGTGAAATCTTCTGCGAATTGTTTTCTGGGAGCATAAAGAAGCTGTGTTCGAGAGATAGCCAAGGTTGTACCTCGTGCTGTGGCTGGACTTGGTAATGTGTAAGAGTCACCCAAGTGGTACTGGTTTTGAAGGCATGAAGGTGTCATGAAGAACAGCTGAGGCTTGGCACTGTGAGAGGTCATGGAAGGCCATTGGAGGTGTAGCCTCAGCTGTAGTTGATGGCCCAGGACTGAAGGGATCATACAAAGGATTTGAGGCTTAGCACCATGAAGAGAGCCTATGAGAGGCTATTGGTAAAACCTACTTGGAGTGGAACACCCCAGTGTATTGGAGATGTCAAGTACCATGGGATAATCGCCAAGAACAGCAGAATGGATCAACCTGAGCTTAGAGTGCTACAGAGGGCAGAGCTGGAGAAGTGATGCCAGCCACTAGGAAGAACCCAAAAGATCAAGTGGAATCCCAGACACTGAAACAAGAAGCTGTAGCATTGAAATTGCCTTAGAGACCCCAAGATGTTAAAGATGCCAGAGCCATGGGAGAAATGCCGAAGAAAGCTGCTAACAGGGAGCAGAATCAGCCCAGGAGAAAGCAGTTTGTTGCAGTCAACTAAGATGAAAAAGGAGTGGAGATCTGAAGACCGCTTTGGCATCAGCTATGGAGATGCAGAGTTTGGAGTTTGCCGACCTGGTTTCCTGTCTTTCTTTGGGAATTGCAGCTAAGTGATTAGATGGATCTCAGAAGAAACCTTGAACTTTGGACTTTTAACATTGTTGAGACTGCTATAGACTATGAGGACTTTGAAAGTTGGACTAAATGCATTTTGCATTATGTTATATTTAAGTATGGCCCCCATAGACTCATGTGTTTGAACAAGTCTATGGGGCCCAGGGAGTGGAATGTGATTTGTATATTCTTGGACCAGGGAGTGGCACCATTTGGTAGTGTGACCTAGTTGGAGTAGGTGTGTCACTGTGGGTGTGGGCTTAATACTCTCACTCTAGGTGCCTGGAAGTCAGTCTTCCACTAGCAGCCTCTGGATGAAGACGTAGAACTCTCAGCTCTGCCTGCGCCATGCCTGCTTGGATGCTGCCATGCTCCCACCTTGATGATGATGGACTGAACCTCTGAAACTGTAAGCCAGTCACAATTAAAATGTTATTTTTTTTTAATAAGAGTTGCCTTGGTCATGGTGTCTGTTCACAGCAGTAAAAGCCTAACTAAGACACTGGGGCTAGCCCCCAAGGGTTCACCCCATTTCAGTCTAGCTTCCATTTTTTACACTTTGTTGAGAAAATGATTTTATTGAAAGTAAGAGATCTGGGGGCTGGAAAGGTGGCTTAGTGGTTAAGAACTCTTACAGGTCTTGCAGAGTACATGGGTTCAGTTCCCATTCCCTACACAGCAGCTAGCAACAGTCCATAAGACGGTAATCCATGCCCTCTTCTGCCCTCTGAGGACAATGCACACACATGTGTGGTACATATTCATACAGGCAAGACTGTCATACATAAAATATAATTAAAAAATTTTATCCTGTGGTGGGTGTGTGTGTGTGTGTGTGTGTGTGTGTGTGTGGTATGTGTGTGCACTATAGTATGCATGTGGATATCCCATGTGTGTGTATACATGCTATAGTATACATGTGGATATCCTGTGTGTGTGTGTGTGTGTGTGTGTGTGTGTGTGTGTGTGTGTGTTATAATATGCATGTGGAGATCAAAAGGCAATTTGTAGTTCTCTCCCTCCACATGTGGGTCCTGGGATTCAAATTCAGGTCATGAGGCTTAGCAGTGGGCACTTTTATCCACTGAGCCATATTATACCACCACCACCATAGCACCCCTTACCCCTGCCAGCTTATTCTTTAAAATCTTACTGTAATGCTTTGAAACAGAGCTAAGTAGGGTGCTGGGTCTAGCTTGATTGTTGTTTTTTTAATTGACACATAATATGCATATTTATGGGGCACAATTAGTTTGTTTTATTTCTAACAGCTGTCATAACTGATTCACAGAGAAGAGGTATCATGGGGTGTGTGTATTAAATCACAGGTCTCTGTTTCATCCCCATCCACCGATTAAAGGCTTATGATCAAACTGGGCTAGGAATCATGCATCCTCCTTTATGCCAGCCAGTGGTTTACAAGCTAATTGGAAAGCTTTACCTTTTTATATTTAAACAAACAGACTCAACATCCGCCTACATTATTTGGGCAAATTTCAGTTTATAAAAAAAAAATCTGTTTCTAATATTTCCAGGTATGTCCATGTAAGGACTTTTATAGGGCGATACCACAGTCTTGGCAACAACAGTAAAAAAATGTTGACTTCAAAAGTCTCCCTGAGATGCCAGTTTTACAACAGAAAAGCATTCATGTTACAGTGAGTCACCTACTTTCTCTAGAGTAGGCAAATGAAGTAGCATTTCCTCTTGGTGAGCAACAGCTGCGTATATGTTACAAATAATATAAAATATCATTAGCAAAATAATAGGTGGAAAATGCCAGCCACCACTTGACATCGTAATAGGTCAGCAAATATGAAACACTTGTTTGTGCAGGAAACCCATCTGCAAGTGTCTGGCTCATTTTGAGAGCGCCATCTCGAGACAGCCGAGCAGGCCTCCCTGTGGTTGCAAAGATGCTCAGTCAGTCCTCTCTGATCACAGATTCTTGTATATTGCTAGAAAACTCTAGAAAGAAAAATAAACCTGAGCGTATCAATGCCTTCTGCTGCAATTTCTGAGCGTCTGGACTGACTGTCTTGGTCACAGTAGCCTGGAGAAAATCTCCAAGGAGAATAACTCCGACTCAGCTTGTTGTTTGTTCCCCATCAGTCATAGGCAGACACTGCACCAATGATCACACTCGATTCACCATAAGTAGTGGCGTGGCGTGGCGTGGC
Source organism: Mus minutoides (assembly GCA_902729485.2). Taxonomy (NCBI): domain Eukaryota; kingdom Metazoa; phylum Chordata; class Mammalia; order Rodentia; family Muridae; genus Mus; species Mus minutoides. Next base: position 1,137,145 of record LR749605.1, read on the forward strand.
GTGGCGTGGCGTGGTGTGTGTGCGCACTCTGTGCGACTGTGTGTGGGTATATGTTTTTTTTTTTTTTTTTTTTTTTGGTTTTTCGAGACAGGGTTTCTCTGTTTAGCCCTGGCTGTCCTGGAACTCACTTTGTAGACCAGGCTGGCCTCGAACTCAGAAATCCACCTGCCTCTGCCTCCCGAGTGCTGGGATTAAAGGCGTGCGCCACCACGCCTGGCTCGTGGGTATATGTTTATGTGCGCGTTTGCATATATGAGTGAGGGTAGGTCAGAGGTCAGCGTCAGGAGTCTTCCACTCACCTTTTTTTGAGAAAGGGACTCTCTCTCACTGAACTTGGAGCCTATCAATTTGGCTAGTGAGCTTTAGGGACCCTCCTGTCCCCAGCTCCCTAGCACTGGGATGACAAGTGTGCTCTGCTACACCTGACGACTTGTGTGGCATACAAACTCAGGTTCTCCGGATTGCATGGCAAACACTTTCCTAACTAAGCCACCCCATACCCTCTGCTTTTCGGGGGTTTGTCTTATTTTGTTTTGTATTTCTGCCCCACCCCCACCCAACATAATATCTTTATTCTTGGTTGTGAGAATAACCTTTAAAGACTGAGCCCATAATGTTTTTTATTATTTGGGAATTTCACACAGTGTACCCTGATCACATTCACTTCTTACTCTTCTCAGGTCCACCCCCTACCCTCCCCCCACCAATAAAACCAAAAAGAACAACAGCCAAAACAACAAAAACTCCAAAACCCCCACAAGGCCAATTTGTGTTGCCCAAGTACTGAGAAGACTGAGAGACATTGAAGACTTCTGTGGCAAGCACCCTACACACACAAAAGAAACAGTCCAGATGGGAGGCTACCGAGCAGAGTCCTTAAAAAAAAATTGTGCTAAAGATGCTGAGCTATTTACAGTTGATGGCTTCCGGTGGGGGGTGGGGTGGGAGAGGAAGACTCAGTTTTCTTTAAAGTAGTTAAGCCACTGGGAGTTTGACCATGCTTTTTCTTTTTCTTTTTCTTTTTCTTTCTTTTTTTTTTTTTTTTTTTGTTTTTTTGTTTTTTCGAGACAGGGTTTCTCTGTATAGCCCTGGCTATCCTGGAACTCACTTTGTAGACCAGGCTGGCCCCGAACTCAGAAATCTGCCTGCCTCTGCCTCCCGAGTGCTGGGATTAAAGGTGTGCGCCACCACTCCCGGCTGCTTTTTCATTTTTTTAAAGATAGGTTTTGCTATGTAATCCAGGTCAGCCTTAAACTCATGGTTCTCCTGCCTCGACCTCCTAAGAGCTGTTTACAAGCCTGTTCCACAGAATATGAGTAGAAATGATACTTTTATGAAAAACTTACTTTATTATTCATTCTGTAACATCTTCCTCATTTAGTGGATCAGAGACACATGGCTGTTCATGTAGTTCATTATTAAAGGGAAATCTAAGAAATCCAAATTAGAACCATCTGTACTTTTAACTACGTAGCAAAGCCTTGACAAAGTGAGACCCGGCTCTTCTCTTCAACATTCAAAATACTTTCTTTGCTTTTTCCAAAGTTGTGTTGTGTGTGCTATTATTCTTGCTGTCATTGACTGCTGACTTCTGGGTTTCCAGTCTAAGACAAGGGTATATATATTATGTATGTCTATTACAAGGATTCCTCCCCTGGGATGATACAAACATGCAGCTCTTCTTAGAAGGTCCCAGTGACAAAGCAAAGTACCTTCCCTCCCAAAGTCCAACCTAAGGACTCAATGAGCTTAGAGGCCCGACAGGGAACAGGTGGGGGTTTGCTGACAGAACCATGAGTGAGCCCCTCCATACTACAAAGTTTTCACCCAGCATGGATGATGGCTTCCCAAGAGTCACGCAGACTTTCATTAACTTCCCCAGCTTTTATACTCTAACATATCCCAAGACCCCTAGGCTATTTGCAGTGAGGACAGAATTGCATACAAAGGCTGGAAAGTGTGACTGGAGTCTCAGGGAAGGGTTCACAACCCACCCATTCTCTCCTCCTCTGAGCAAACATCTGTAGCCAACGGGCCCTATCATGATGGTTGCTTGAAATCGGGCACCACTGGTCTAATGAAGACAGTGACTGTTTTGTTTGGAGGATAGCACACTTGAACCCCCAAACTTGTGTGTGTGTGTGTGTGTGTGTGTGTGAAGTGAGATGGGTCAAAGGGAGAGTGAACTGATCTTCCAGTAACTGCCTCTGGAGCCCTAACACTGTCACCTTCATCAAACTCCTCAGTCCCAGCCAGGGAAGCAGAGGAGGAGGCCCCAGGGGAAGGAAGACTCCATCTCCTTCCCTAGCTGGGAATGTTCGGTGGTAGAGAGCTCACTGACCTGCCTTGTGCCCAACTGGGCACGGGCACAGAGAATTGAAGCAAGGGCATCTAGTCTCGTTTGCCTGGATTCCCAAGCCTTCTCCATGTGCTGTAAAACTGAATTTCGAGTAGGAAAGGGCCTTGGTGCTGGCATTTTCTTTCTGTTCCCTCTTATCTGCGTTTCAAACATTATCTTCAATTGTAGATTCCTTGCAGGAATCTTGTTAAGCCGTGTATCCATTTGTGAGATGAATTAATGCAGTTTAAGATTTGCTCACATAATTGATAAAGCCACTTAGCTAGGAACTAGGGACATATCATAGGAGTTCAAGCTATCAGCATCAATTAGAGAGAGGAAAACCAGGTATTTCTGGGTATGTCAAAGAATTGGATGCTCCAGCCTGAAGCGAGCTTAGCTTTTTGAGTGGGTCAGCCTGGTGTCCATGACAGATGATAGGCACAGCTGCAGCAGAGAGGCTGGGTGAAACGAAACTCCTTTGCATAAAACAGGGAGCTCTGAAGAGATAGATGCCTTATCAGAGAAAAGGGATGGCCTTGTATCACGGTCATTTCTGGAACATGTATGTGGTATATGAATATATTTCTCTATGATACATTTTATCTGTGTGTATATGTACGTGTATTTTTATGTATGTATATGTGTGTATGCATATGTATGTCTGTATATGTATGTGTGTATGTATATACAGTGGATACCCCCCCATAACCTGAAGTCCAAGATTAGGGTGTACACAGGGTTGGTTCCTTCTGAAGACTGGGAGGAAGGTCAGTTCTAGCCTCTCCTACCTTCTGCAGGGTTGCTGTTGATCTTTGGTGTTCCTTGACTTATAAAAGCTTCACCCTGATGTTTTCCTCCATCAGAGAACACATCCATGGTGTTCTCTGTATAAGGACAACATTGTATGTCATGAGGGTCCCAACTCTTGTGATGTCACTTTAAATGAGAGAATTATGCCTACAACTCTGCCTCCAAGTGAAGTCACGATTGAGGTACAGTGATTTACTACTATGACACAGGAATACTGGGCGAGGGAACAATTCATCTATAATGTTGCCCTCCACTCAAACCTCCTGATGTAGGTCCTTGGAGAGAGAAAGCTAGTGTGCTTGTGTGACATTCATGTGGCATGTACCATTCATGTGACAACCCATGCATGTGACAATCACTTGTCACAATTCTTAGAACACTGACTTTGGTTCTGTTTTTGAGACAAGGTCTTGCTGCATGGCCCTGTCTGACCTGGTACTCTCTATGTAGCCAAGGCTGGCCTCTGCTTCCCAAATTCCCCTCCCTCTGCTTCCTGAGTGCTGGGATTACAAGTGTGCAACACCATATTGGGTTTGAATTTTTAGAGCACTTAACATGAGATCTGCCCTCTTGGATGCGCAAGCACATGGTGCAGAGCTAAGGACTCCGAGCACAGTGCTGTAGCGCTGACTTTTCATCTTGCATGGATGAAACACTACATTTTTCAAACATCAATCCATGGGTTTTTTAAAGAATGACCCCAGATGACGTGCATGCTTAGTAAAATTTGAGATCCACAGAGACACCTGAAGTGACTGACATACAATGTCTCATCTCAGATACATTGATGAACAAAAGAGAACCATGCATTTAAGTGTATGGCTGAGTTCTAGGAGGAATGAAAGAAAAAATAATCTCAAATGTCAAAACTGGAGAAATGAAGCCAGAGAGCTAAGCATTGACTGACCCAGGGCAGCATTAGAGAGCATGAGACGGTATAGATCAAGTGGCTCTCAACCTTCCTAATGCTGTGACCCTCCAGTACTGCTCCTCTTGTTGTGGTGACCTCCAACTATAAAATTATTTTTTCCAATTTTTATTACATATTTTCTTCATTTACATTTCAAGTGTTATCCAGAAAGTTCCCTATACCCTCCCCCATCCCTGCCCTGCTCCCCTAACCACCCACTCCCACATCTTGGCCCTGGCATTCCCCTGTATTGGGGCATATAAAGTCTGCATGACCAAGGGGCCTCTCTTCCCAATGATGGACAACTAGGTCATCTTCTTCTATATATGCAGCTAGAGACATGAGCTCAGGGGGTACTAGTTAGTTCATGTTATTCTTCCATCTATAGGGTTGAAGACCCCTTCAGCTCCTTGGGTACTTTCTTTAGCTCCTTCCTTGGGAGTCCTGTGTTCCATCTAATAGCTGACTGTGAGCATTCAGTTCCATGTTTGCCAGGCACTGGTATAGTCTCCCATGAGACAGCTATATCATGGCCCTTTCAGCACTATCTTGCTGGCATATGCAATAGTGTCTATGTTTAGTGGCTGATTATGGGATGGATCCCCGGCTGCAGGAGTCACTGGTTGGTCCATCCTTTAGATTCAGCTCCTCACCTGATCTCTGTAACTCCTTCAATGTGTGCTTTGTTATTAATTCTAGGAAGGGGAGATGTGTCCACATTTTGATCTTCCTTCTTCTTGAGTTTCATGTGTTTAGTAAATTGTATCTTGGGTAGTCTAGGTTTCTGGGCTAATATCCACATATCAGTGAGTACATGTTATGTGAGTTCTTTTGTGATTGGGTTACCTCACTCAGGATGATGCCCTCCAGATCCATCCATTTGCCTAGGAATTTCATATATTCATTGTTNTTTTGATCTTCCTTCTTCTTGAGTTTCATGTGTTTAGTAAATTGTATCTTGGGTAGTCTAGGTTTCTGGGCTAATATCCACATATCAGTGAGTACATGTTATGTGAGTTCTTTTGTGATTGGGTTACCTCACTCAGGATGATGCCCTCCAGATCCATCCATTTGCCTAGGAATTTCATATATTCATTGTTTTTAATAGCGGAGTAGTACTCCATTGTGTAAATGTACCAAAGTTTTTGTATCCATTCCTCTGTTGAGGGACATCTGGGTTCTTTCCAGCTTCTGGCTATTATGAATAAGGCAGCATTAGAGAGCATGAGACGGTATAGATCAAGTGGCTCTCAACCTTCCTAATGCTGTGACCCTCCAGTACTGCTCCTCTTGTTGTGGTGACCTCCAACTATAAAATTATTTTTTCCAATTTTTATTACATATTTTCTTCATTTACATTTCAAGTGTTATCCAGAAAGTTCCCTATACCCTCCCCCATCCCTGCCCTGCTCCCCTAACCACCCACTCCCACATCTTGGCCCTGGCATTCCCCTGTATTGGGGCATATAAAGTCTGCATGACCAAGGGGCCTCTCTTCCCAATGATGGACAACTAGGTCATCTTCTTCTATATATGCAGCTAGAGACATGAGCTCAGGGGGTACTAGTTAGTACTAATTATGAACATAGTGGAACATGTGTCCTTATTACCAGATGGAACATCTTCTGGATATATGCCCAGTAGAGGTATTGCAGGATCTTCCGGTAGTACTATGTCCAATTTTCTGAAGAACCGCCAGACTGATTTCCAGAGTGGTTGAACAAGCTTGCAGTCCCACCAACAGTGGAGGAGTGTTCCCCTTTCTCCACATCCACACCAGCATCTGTTGTCACCTGAATTTTTGATCTTAGCCATTCTTACTGGTGTGAGGTGGAATCTCAGGGTTGTTTTGATTTGCATTTCCCTGATGATTAAGGATGTTGAACATTTTTTCATGAGCTTCTCAGCCATTCGGTATTCCTCAGTTGAGAATTCTTTGTTTAACTCTGTGCCCCACTTTTTAATGGGGATATTTGATTTTCTGGTGTCCATCTTCTTGAGTTCTTTATATATATTGGATATCAGCCCCCTATGTGATTTAGGATTGGTAAAGATCCTTTCCCAATCTGTTGGTGCGGGAAAACAGAACAACTGTCATAGAAAACGGAATGTCTTCGAAACGTTGAAATACTCCAGGGTAAACAGTTAAGAACTAGAATGTCGTGTTCGGAAACGACAAGATAAGTCCTTAAAAAGGGGTCACGGGTATAGAAGCTCCGAAAAGGGGTGAAAGACCTCTATAAGTTTCAGTGTCTCTGGTTTTATGTGGAGATCCTTAAACCACTTAGACTTGACCTTAGTACAAGGAGATAAGAATGGATCAATTCCCAGTCTTCTACATGATAGCTGCCAGTTGTGCCAGCCCATTTGTTGAAAATGCTGTCTTTTTTCCACTGGATAGTTTTAGCTCCCTTGTCAAAGATCAGGTGACCATAGGTATGTGGATTCATTTCTGGGTCTTTGATCCTATTCCATTGATCTCCCTGTCTGTTGCTGTACCAGTACCATGCAGTTTTTATTACGATTGCTCTGTAGTACAGCTTGAGGTCAGGCATGGTGATTCCACCAGAGGTTCTTTTATTGTTGAGAAGAGTTTTTGCTAGTCTCGGTTTTTTGTTATTCCAGATGAACTTGCTGATTGTCTTTTCTAGATCCTTGAAGAATTGAGTTGGAATTTTGATGGGGATTGCATTGAATCTGTAGATAGCTTTAGGCACGATAGCCATTTTTACTATATTGATTCTGCCAATCCATGATCATGGGAGATCCTTCCATCTTCTGAGATCTTCCTCAATTTCTTTCTCCAGAGACTTGAAGTTATTGTCATACAAATCTTTCACTTCCTTCATAAGAGTCACACCAAGATATTTTATATTGTTAGTGACTATTGTGAAGGGTGATGTTTCCCTGATCTCTTTCTCAGCCCATTTATCCTTTGTATAGAGAAAGGCCATCAATTTGTTTGAGTTAATTCTATACCCAGCTACTGCACTGAAGCTGTTTATCAGGTTTAGGAGTTCTCTGGTGGAGTTTTTGGGGTCACTTATATATACTCATATCATCTGCAAATAGCGATAATTTGAGTTCTTCCTTTCCAATTTGTATCCCCTTGACCTCTTTTTGTTGTCAAATTGCTCTGGCTAGGACTTTAACTACTATATTGAATAGGTAGGGAGAAAGTGGGCAGCCTTGTCTAGTCCCTGATTTTAGTGGGAATGCTTCCAGTTTCTCTCCATTTATTTTGATGTTGGCCACTGGTTTGCTGTTGATTGCTTTTATCATGTTTAGGTAAGGGCCTTGAATTCCTGATCTTTCCAAGACCTTTATCATGAATGGGTGTTGGATTTTGTCAAATGCTTTCTCAGCATCTAAGGAGATGATCATGTGGTTTTTATCTTTGAGTTTGTTTATGGATTGAGTTTGTTGATGGATTTCCGTATATTAAACCATCCCTGCATTCCTGGGATGAAGCCGACTTGGTCATGATGGATGATCGTTTTGATGTGTTCTTGGATTCGGTTGGTGAGAATTTTGTTGAGTATTTTAAGTTTGGTCTTCTCATTGTGTCCTGGATTTCCTGGATATTTTGCGTTAGGATCTTTTTGCATTTAGCATTTTCTTTGATTGTCTTGTCTATGCTCCCTATAGAATCTTCTGTGCCTGAGATTCTCTCTTCTATCTCTTGTATTCTGTTGCTGATGCTCATATCTATGGTTCCTGATTTTTTTCCTATGGTTTCTATCTCCAGGGTTATCTCCTTTTGGTTTTTCTTAATTGTTTCTNTGTGTGTGTGTGTGTGTGTGTGTGTGTGTGTGTGTGTGTGTGCATGTGTGTGTGTGTGCACGTGTGTGTTTGAGAAGGGGTAGGGATGTGGTGGGGACCTATCCCAGGATGTCACATATTTGAGGCTCTACTGCTGTGCTTCATTTCCAGCCTGGAAACCTAATTTGAACATTTCTCTGCTGACTCTCCACTGGTGCCCATGACAGATGATAGGCCATTGCACAGCTGAAGCAGAGAGAGTGGGCTAAACCCCTTTGCATAAAACATGGAGCTCTGAAGAGATGTCTTATCATAGAAAAGAAAGCTAGAAACAAACCAGAGAACCACTTCATCTGATTAAAATTTTGGAGGCTGGGGCTCTACTGTACACTCAGATCTGCTCTGAGGGTTTACAGGGTCAGGTGGCTTAGTCAGGGTACATTTAAGAACAGGGATTTGAGGGAGGTATTAGGGTTTGTTTTGAAGTACAAGAGAGAGTTGGAGTTTGATAAGGTTTGCTGTCAGGCAACTTGAGAACTAGCAGGGGTGGGGGTGCTGAGCAACTGGAGAAAGGTATCCTGGGAGCTGGGAGTAGACTGAAAATCTAGAGAAAAAGCAAAGGCCATGTCAAAGCAGAACTTGCTACCTTTAAAGACTTCCAAGCACACCTACATATGGTTCCCCACAGAAATCTGTAGTGATTGGCTGTTACTATAATACTGTACCTTTGGAGGCTATGTTAGAAAGTGATCGCACCTTTATAGTTTCAACCCTTGGCCAACTGTCCCCATTGCTTTGGGGCTTATGGTGCGACAACAGATTATGCCTGGAGGGTCTAGAGAAGGAATCTGCTAATCTCATGGTACCTGGGAAGCAAAAGTCATTAAAAGGAGCTGGAGTCCAATGATCCTCTCTGAGGACACATGTCTCCAATGTCCTTTCTCTATGCCCACCTTTTAAAGCTCTACTACCTCCTGGGGATCAAACCCTTAACACACAGGCTTTGGAGAGACAATTATATCCAAATGATAGCAAACCCTAAGGAGATCTGCCCCCTCACCCAAAAGCCCTCACCATCTGCCCATCCCCAGGGCCTGGAGGAAGAGTTGCACGGTGACATAGCTAGCTGTGTGTGAGCTGGCAAATGGCTGCTGGATGTCACAAGCCTGTGTGGAGGAAGTTCATGTGCCAAGGCCAGGGCCAGTCTGAGGGAACATGAATTGCTAAAATTGTGTGGCAATTGGTAATTTGGGAATCTAATTTGGGGTGTGTGTTGCACACGCATGCATGTGTGCTCATGAAGGGGTGGGGATCTAGCCCAGGGTGTCACACGTGCTAGCAAATGCCCTACTGCTGGGCTTCATTTGCAGCCTGAGAACCTAATTTGAAAACGTTTCTGCTGATTCTGTGGTAGTTAAGTAGCAACTAACAGTTCTCATCGGCTGAGTTATTTATCAGACACTGGGTAATTTTTCTATATATTCCTCATGGCAATCCTATAAGGTAAACATAATTATTATCCCTCTATTGCCTAGAAATCTTTAACTCCGAGGGATAGGTAATGAATGTGACAGTTGTTCCCTAACTAATGACACAGCATTACCCTTAGATCTACCGACTGCTACATCAATATGCTGATAGTGGTTAACTCCGGGGAGTTGATTATAGATTTTATTTTGTTAATCCATTTTTAAAATTTTCAAAGTTTTTAAATATAAAATAGAGGGAAATTTAATAGTCATAAAAGAACTCAATTGCACAACCAAATCAAGCCACTGGGATGTGTGTGCAGAAGGAGGTATGTGTGAGCAGAGAGGCCAAGCAGGGCCCCATGTCTTGGGTGCATCCATCACACCTAGGGTCCTACCTCATTCTTTAGCTTGCTGCTCTTTTGATCTCAAGCCCAGGACACAGTGCTAAAGGCAGGTGGGAGAGGCTCAGGGGGACCACATCCCCATCCTGACAGACCTTGTCTTTCCCACCCCATCACAGGTCAACCCTTTCAGAGACCGCATCTGCAGGGTATTCTCCCACAACAACGTGTTCTCCTTTGAAGACGTGCTGGGCATGGCATCTGTATTCAGTGAGCAGGCCTGCCCCAGCCTAAAGATTGAGTATGCCTTTCGTATCTATGGTAGGTACCTTGGTTGAGGCGGTGGTGCAGAGTGGGGAGGAGAAAAGGGCCAAAAAGGACTTGCCATGTCTGAAATCCAACCACTGTTGGGGTTGTGTGACTGGGATTTATTGGCTCTTTGTGAGTATATATCATATTTCTTGAGTCCTGTGACTGGTTGAGAATCTTGGCTCTAATTAACAGAGGTTCTTCCCTCCATTTCTTTGGTGTAAGTAGCTTTTATTGTGACCAACACAGCTGACAAGAAGCAGCCTAGGGTGCCACAGACCCTCTGGATCCCCTGTCTGCGTGGGTCGAGTTCTCTTGAGGAAGTGGGCAAAGATTCGGAGAATGACAAACAGACCACACAAGGGAGTATGAATCTGAGTGTAATGTGTCAAATTGAGCATCAGACTTTTATACATAGGAAAGTTAGGTGACATGCTGGCAGGATACAATGAGGTTACTAAAGGTTACTAGATTCTTAAAACAAAGGAATGGAGACACAGAAAGGAGCGGCAGGAACCAACTGGGATAAAATTCAGTGTTAAACAACTGGGATCAAAACCAGCTCCACCTAAGGTCCACTTAATCTTAGAAGCCCTAGTTCCTATTGTATACTATTGTATAGTCCACATTCCCTTGTAAATAAACAATTGTAAATACTTGTATCTGGGTGTAACTCAGTTAGCTATAGTATCTAGTCTGGTTCCTCCTCAAACCGCAAACTTCCTTATTCCTAGATAGTGCTGAATTCCTTAGTAGGGCAGTGACTTAGCTATTCATGCTCAAGGTTGGATCAAGGACTGCCTAGAATCTAACTTGGCTATATTAAAATATGAATCTTTAGGAATGAAAGGACCCCCGGAGGGAGACCTCCACTCAAGTCATGGGATATTGGCGAATCCCCCAAGAACTCACAGAAGACCAGGCTTGCTGTAAATCACATGAGGCTTTATTCAGGGAAGGCCAGAGCTCTGGGGACGACTCATATCCCGGAAGTGGATAGAGGAGTCGACCCTGAGGGAAAAGAGGACCCGGTTTTTATGGTTCCTCAAGAGGGAGAGAAGGAGGAGGAGGGAATAGGGGATTTTTCTGATTTGACAATATCTGACAATATCCATTCTTTCTACAGAAGAAATGGGTACACGGAAGATTTTTATGCTCGGGTGCACAGGTGCAAAGTGAAATTCTTACCACAAACACTTGGCAGTGAGCTGCATCTCAATCCATCAACTAACCCACAAGCTCTTGGCAGTGAGCTATAGCAGTTGGCAAATACATGCATTCAAAGAACAGTAGGGGCAAGTGAAAGGACCCCCGTAGGGAGACCTCCACTCAAGTCACGGGATATTGGCGAATCCCCCAAGAACTCACAGAAGACCAGGCTTGCTGTAAATCACATGAGGCTTTATTGGGGAAAGCCAGAGCTCTGGGGACGACTCATATCCCGGAAGTGGATAGAGGAGTCGACCCTGAGGGAAAAGAGGACCCGGTTTTTATGGTTCCTCAATAGGGAGAGAAGGAGGAGGAGGGAATAGGGGATTTTTCTGATTTGACAATATCTGACAATATCCATTCTTTCTACAGAAGAAATGGGTACACGGAGGATTTTTATGCTCGGGTGCACAGGTGCAAAGTGAAATTCTTACCACAAACACTTGGCAGTGAGCTGCATCTCAATCCATCAATTAACCCACAAACTCTTGGCAATGAGCTATAGCAGTTGGCAAATAC
>LR749605.1:1149926-1209846 GCA_902729485.2 Mus minutoides
CCCATCGTCCAAACCTACAAATAACACAAAACACAAACAAAAAACAAACACAAAAAGCACAAAGAGACTGACAATTGCCCGCTTGCTACTAGACAGACAAAACCAATTCAGAGTTGCAGAAGGGTGAGGTGGTGTGTAAGTCTTCCAATCCAGGAAGACCACCGAATCCTCACACCTGTCCCAGATGGACTCCTGGAGTCCTTCTCCCTGCTCTGAGGCGTCCCCCAGAGCGACAGCAGGTGACTCCAGCACATCTGCTGATCACACTCCGTGTCTCCTCTCGAGACTCGGGCCTCCGTTTCTCATGAAACGTTGCGGCTGTAAATTTGATCACTGAACCTTGCCGGCATACACAACAGAGACAATCTTAGACAAGAAAGCTCACCTCCAAGTGGGTCTCTGGAGATGTGGGTGGTCGCAAAATCCCGGACGAGCCCCCAAATGAAAGGACCCCCGTAGGGAGACCTCCACTCAAGTCATGGGATATTGGCGAATCCCCCAAGAACTCACAGAAGACCAGGCTTGCTGTAAATCACATGAGGCTTTATTGGGGAAAGCCAGAGCTCTGGGGACGACTCATATCCCGGAAGTGGATAGAGGAGTCGACCCTGAGGGAAAAGAGGACCCGGTTTTTATGGTTCCTCAAGAGGAAGAGAAGGAGGAGGAGGGAGTAGGGGATTTTTCTGATTTGACAATATCTGACAATATCCATTCTTTCTACAGAAGAAATGGGTACACAGAAGATTTTTATGCTCGGGTGCACAGTTGCAAAGTGAAATTCTTACCACAAACACTTGGCAGTGGTCTGCATCTCAATCCATCAACTAACCCACAAACTCTTGGCAGTGAGCTATAGCAGTTGGCAAATACATGCATTCAAAGAACAGTAGGGGCAAGCACACAGATTCAAGAAATGTTCAGGCTATTATATTTAGCTATGTAAAGGCTTTCTACTAATAATGAAATCTCTTTCCCAGTTTCGGGGTCTTTGAGACCTGTTACATTTTCTCAGGATCTTTCAGGAACACTTATAATAAAGCAATATTAGGGGAAAGCACACAGATCTGTTTACTAAATCAAGGACGTTGGAGGATTCTTTATACAGGATGCCACAATTCCAGGAGACTAAGTTTCCATGAGCTTTTGCCTGGGACCATGCCCAAACTTTTCAGCCTGTCACACGGCTTGCTACTGGAGTTGATGTAGCACTAGGGGAGGGGGAATTCCTCTCTTAGGGCTTGGTCCGAAGGCACATAGTCCATTGTGGCAGGGACAGCTTGGTGGCTGGCAAGCAGCCTACAGGAGCTGGAGTGTGCGGCTGGGATGCCTCACCTCTTTCTGTGTTGCTGGGACAGGAATCAGAGATGACAGGCAGCATGCTGGATGGTACCGTAAGCCTTCAGTCCTACCCACTTAAGAAAGCCATTTACTCCCTGGCTCGGTTCCTCCTCCCAAAGGTTCCACAGCCTCCTGAAACAGCGCCAGCATCTGGGGACCAGTTGTTCAACACATGAGCTGGGAAGGGCTATTTCAGGTTCAAATTATAATGCCGTCCAAGGGAACTTGGGATTGCCAGTGTGGCTATCTAATGATTTCTCTCTGAGCAGGCCAGAAAGAAAAAGAAGAGTCACGTGGGTGCAAAGGATTTGGTCTTGTCTGGCAGGAAGGTTGGATGGAATGTGCAAGTCTTAAGCACTAGAACCATCTCTGCACACAATGACTTAGAACACTCCAAGTCAGTTTGATTTCTTAAGAATCACTTTTCTTATCTTGAAAGGGAAGGAACTTGAGAGAGACCATCTCTGAGGTCTTTGGGATCTCCCCTTCACCTTGCAATGTCCCCTTAGTACAGTAAGATTCTTGTACCTCTCCAAAGCAACTAAGGAATCAAGGAAACCTTGAGACACCCTCCACAGTCCGCATCTGCCTTTAAGTATATCTCAGTAACACCTTTGTTTGCAGAGGCAGCCTGGTGTGGGTCAGCATGGTCTTTTCTGTTTAAGTAGGCCATCCAGCTTCTCCTGCTCTCAGACATCAGCGAGCAGATTCATGCAGACTGAGGAAAACCTAAACTTGCTAGGATTACCAGTGGCACATCCCTGTAATCCTAATATTTAAGAGATGGGACAGAGGGATAACAACTTTGAACACTTTGAGACTTGCACGTCTCACTTTGGGCTACAGAGTGAGACCTTGTTGTAGCCATGGGCTGGTGCTATAGCTCAGTGGTAGAATGCTTGACCAGGATAGACAAATCTCTGGATTTGATTCATAAACAAACAAACAGCCCCAAATTCCCTGTAAACTGAGGAACCTGAATGACAGGATTGTAGTCTGAATTAAACCAAAAATGTCAGCACTGTTTTGGAGAAATATAGCAGAACGCAGAGTCCCTACAACAAACATTTACAGCACTCCAAATGAAACCTAAAAATGACCCGAATTGCAAGAGCATTCTTTTAAATCTCGCTGCAGCGTCCAGAATGGAGACTGACTCTGACATGACCCAGATACTGAAATTCACTAATAAAAAGTTTTAAAACATCCATGGCAATGGTCTTTGGTTTTTGGAGAAAGAGAAGGAGACAAGGGAGAAAGAATGCAGGAATGGAGATGGGGAGAGAGGGAGAAGGAAGAAGATGAAGGGTAGCGATTGACTTAGATAATTAGGGTGGCTGGCACCCCACAGTCTGCTGTGAGTGAGGCACCCAGGAAGGATGTGATTTAATTCAGTCCAAAGGCACAAGGACCAAGAGTGCTGCTGACCAAGAACAGAGCCGAAAGAGAAAAGCCCCTCTCTCCTCTGGACAACACCCACCCACACTGACAGAAGAGAAAAGCCCCTCTCTCCTCTGGACGACACCCACCCACACTGACAAATGCCAACTTGGGTGTTTTTGTTTTTGTTTTGTTTTGTTTTGTTTTTAGTTTGAGAAACCAAATTTTATTGGAAAAATTTTCTTTCTTTAGCAATTTTTTTCTGAGATTTTTAAAAATTTATTTAGGCAATTGTGGTATTTGTATGTAGATGAACTGAGCCTGGGTCTGGGTTGGAATAATTTAGAATGGAGTCTTAGAATTCTTTTTTTTTTAATTAGATATTTTCTTCATTTATATTTCAAATGCTAACCTGAAAATTCCCTATACTCTCCCCGTGCCCTGCTCCCCTACCTATCCACTCTCACTTCTTGGCCCTGGCGTTCCCCTGTACTGGAGCATATAAAGTTTGCAAGACCAAGGGGCCTCTCTTGCCAATGATGGCTGACTAGGCCATCTTCTGCTACATATGCATCTAGAGACACGAGCTCTGGGGGGTACTGGTTAGTTCATATTGTTTGTTGTTCCACCTATAGAGTTGGAGACCCCTTCAGCTCCTTGGGTACTTTCTCTAGCTTCTCCATTGGCGGCCCTGTGTTCTATCCTATAGATGACTATGAGCATCCACTTCTGTATTTGCCAGGCACTGGCATAGCCTCACTCGAGACAGCTATATCAGGGTCCTTTCAGCAAAATCTTGCTGGCATATGCAATAGTGTCTCTTTTTTTGTGTTTTTTTAAATTAGTGTGTGTGTGTATGTGTGTGTGTGTGTGTGTGTGTGTGTGTGTGTGTGTGTGTGTGTGTGTGTGCAGTACCCAAGCAGACCACAAAAGCTTATTAGCTTCTCTGGAGTTGCTAGCTGTGCGTATCCCAACTTGGTTGCTGGGAAGCAAACTCAGGTCCAGGTCCAGGTCCTCTGCCAGGTACACAATCCACACAGATGAGCTCTTCAGCCCCTCCTTTTTTTTTTTTTTTAATTCTTTGATGACTTCAAACACGTATGTAATACATTTATCCATTTTCAACTCCTAGTCTTTAATTCCTCTAGGACAACTGAACCCTTCCTTACCAACAAGAGGCCCCTCCAACTTTCATGTGTGTGTGTGTGCGCGCGCGCGCGTGTGTGTATGTGTGCATGTGTGTGTGTGTGTGTGTGTGTGTGTGTGTGTGAGAGAGAGAGAGAGAGAGAGAGAGAGAGAGAGAGAGTTAAAGAGTTAATTGGGGTTGCTTACATGATCATGGCTGAAGGGTTATTTACTGAAGCATGTCAATTTACCAGTGTCTACACCACTGAAGAAAACTACCCCCCTTCCCCCACAACTGTTAACTGTCAATAGCTCCTGACTCAGGGGTGGGCAAAGCTTCAGGAGGCCACCTCCCCACCACAAAGGGCCTCTTCTGCAGATCTGAATGGGACCTTCAGCTGACTGACTCAAATGCTAATCTGTTCCAGAAATTCTCACAGACACACCAGGAAATAAATTTTTTCTGCCTTTATCTGGGCATTTCTCAGCAAAGTCAAATTGACACACAAGATTGGCCATCACAATAACCATTTCCAATAAAGTAAAAGAAAAGATATGAAATCTCAGCAGAAAAAAAATGCAGCTCTGAGAAGGAATTAAATGGGTGGGGCCTGGCAGCTTTGGCATGGGGAGACTGAGGCAGGAGGATTACATGTTCAAGGTGGGCTATGAAGGGAGCTCAAGGCTAGCCTTGGGATCTTAGCAAGTCTGTATTACAACATTTTAAAAAGTGAAGTGCTGGGATGTAGTTCAATGGCAGCATGCCAGCCCAGTCTGCAATAGCCTTTAGGTTCTTACCTCACTGCCGGAGAAAGCCAAACAAAGATGAAAACACATATGAAATCGAAAGTCAGTGGGCGGGCTGGACAGGAAAACTGAGGAAACAGACAAAAGGGTAAATCTGAAAACACAAAAAAATCTGAATAAGAGAGAGCAAATATTGAAAGAATTTAAGAACAGGGCCTCTGGGACATGCTGAGTTAGAAAGGTTGAAATGTACAGCCAGTGATTCAATTGGAGGGTAAGAAAGATATCTGAAGAACTAATCACCCCAGATGTCTTAAATTTGATACATGACACATTCGTAGTAAATGAATCCCAAGCCAAATGAAATCATACACCCGTATATTAACTCAACAGTCTCATCCTGTATGTGTGTCTGTCTCTGTGTGTCTGTGTGTTCGTCTGTGCCTTTGTGTGTCTCTGTGTGTCTGTGTGTATATCTGTGTCTGTGTGTGTGCATGTTTGTGTGTCTGTGTGTGTGTGTGTGTGTGTGCGCGCGTGTCTGTGTATGTCTGTCTCTGTGTGTCTCTGTGTGTGTGTGTCTGTGTATGTGTGTGTGTATGTCTGTCTCTATGTGTCTGTGCATGTGTGTGTCTGTGTGTGTGTGTGTGTGCGCGCCTGTGTCTATGCTCCTTTATAACGTTCCCCTTCCCTATCCCAGGTAGTTCAGAGCACCCCTATGGAATATTCCCTGGATCCCAGGAGTCGTAAGCTTGCTAGTCACCACCAGGGTTCTGTCAGATGTGGCAGCTGTGCTGACTGAAGTCCCCGTCACGCTCTCTAGGACAAGACAGCTCTTCTAGCAGAACAGTGACCCAGCTCAGCCTTCTTATCTCTGCCTGGGTTGCAAGTCACAGAGACTTAGCTCATGAAGCAACAGATAAAAGCTAGGCAGTGAATAGTCTGCCCGGTGTGGGCTGCTGGCAGAGCACGGTTCTTGTGCTCATGGACCTTTGGCCCTGGCTTGCTGCCTAGGAGCTGGAGTCTACCCTCAGCTTCTGCAGGCTACCCTTGGACCCTTGATACACAGCCTTGCCAATGTGACCATGTATCTTCAGAGATAATGAGGGGGATGATCTTGACGGTTAGAGGAAGGCTTCCATGGTATAATCTGATGATGAAAGTGCCATCCATCCCATTATGCCTGCCAAACTGTTGGTTGGAAGCAGGCTACAGTCTCCATCTAAACCAAACACTACCAAGAGGTGTGAATTATGGAGGGTTGGGGGACAGGGCGTGTGACAAGTGGGGGACAGGGCATCTGACAAGTGCTTATGTATCTGGGGTAGCCTCAAATTCACTTGAACTCCTGATCTTCCTGCCTCTACCTCTAGGGTTCTTCTATTATAGTAAAGTACCATCAAACCCAGCTCCAGATGTCTGTCCCTGAGTAGCTTCTCTACTCCCAAATATGGAATATGTGCACTATAGACCCCAGAGAAGAACGAAGGCCTCTGACAGCTAGGAAGCTGCCAGAAAGCTAGGTAGCTTCTCTGCATGGCTGCTAAGTAAACCTCTGTTTTCCCAGACTTGAGCTTCTTTATCTGTGCCCATGGACTAAAGATGACTACCGTCATGCCTCCATGGCCTTTTGTTCATACTCTGTGTATGAACAAAGTATGTAACTAGCCACAGACACATCTTCTCCATTTCCATCTCTCAGAAGGTGCTGAATGGCTCAGCCAAACCACTGATCTGATACTTTGGGTTGGAATCAGCCTTGCCAAGTTACCTACAACCAAAAGAAAAGCAGGGTCACATGAATAAACCAGAGGTGAAGACAATTCTCAGGGACAAGAAAAGCTGGTGTTGTGGCTCAAGCCTGTAATCTCAACACTGAATCAGGAAAGCTTCAAGAAGCAGGAGTTCAAGGTCATCCTCTTATGCATAGTGAGTTCAAGGCCAGTCTGAGATTTGTGAGACTTTGTCTTGACAAAAGGAAGAATGGAAAGAAGGAAAATGGAAGGGAAAAGAAAGGAAGGAAGGGAAGAAGGAAGGGAGGGAGGGAGGGAAGGAGGGAGGGAGGACAGAAGGAAGGGAGGGAGGGAGGGAGGGAGGGAGGGAGGAAGGAAGGAAGGAAGGAAGGAAGGAAGGAAGGAAGGAAGGAAGGAAGGAAGGAAGGAAGGAAGGGCTCTGCTTCTATCTATGGTTTCCAGAGCCTAATAAAAAAAAAATCTCCAAACCCATCAGGGATTAGATCACAAGCATCTTCTAGACACAGGACCAACTTTGCTTAGTTTCAGAAATGAGAATGTTCAGCCCTCAGAGGTCTGACTGAGTGACTGAAGCCAAGCTGGAGACCAGACACACACTCCCACCACCAGTTCTTGAATCTTCCTCCGTTCCTCTCCAAAGCCCTGAAGCACAGTTATTCCCCTTCCCCCAATGATCCCCAAGCACAAGGACCAAAAGCTCAACTTTGCCATGAAAAACAATGGTGTAAATAGGTATCTGGGACTCATGTCCCAGGCTGTACCAGTACACCCAGACAGTACACCCAGACAGTACACCCAGATAAGTAAAAGATCTCTTTGTCTGAAGAGTTGTGAGTACATGGCTGTCTACTCAGTGTGAGACAGAACTCCAAGATCCTTGTATCTAAAGCCTGGTACCTACAGGCTGCCCAGGAAGTCTGAATTGATGGCCCATATGAAAGTGGGAAGAGGGATGAAAAAGAAGAATGAAGAGGGACAAAGGAGAATGTGTTGGTAACGGTCAAGGTAGTAATTCTCCCAAGAATTCAAAGACCTCTCAAAGCTCCTGTCATGATAACTCTGAGATTCGGGGACCAGGCTAGGGAGCATATCAAACATGTAGACTCTCTCTGCCCCCCTTACACCTCTGAATCAAGTCTACATCTTAGCAGGACACTCCCCCACCCCAGTTTCTGCCCCTAAAATGTCTAGAAAGCCATGATTTAGCCTCCTGTCTCTGCACAGTCTAATCACCCGGGAGTTAAAACAAAACAAGAAACAACTTGATGTAATAGTAGGTCCTGGTCATTGATTGGACTTTTACAAGCCCTTCTGAGTATTTCTAATGTGCAACAGATTTGGAAGCTCCTGCTTCAGCTCACTGTGTCGGTCAGGTTGCAACTCAGCTGCTTGTTGCAATGTCCCTGGTTAAAAACAAAGGTCTACAGACAGGCAGTCCAGAGCCAGAATGGTGGCTCCAGAAGATAAGTAAGGACCCAGAGTCCTTTAGGCTTCCTAGTCTGTAAAGTGTTGCTGTTTTCCTATTAGGAAAATAGACTGTTTTCCTATTGTCCTCATGAGCACAAAATGGCTTTCATGCCTACAGACTTCTCATGTCTCTTCTAGTCAGGGAAAGTGTCGTGTGGGGGTAGGGAAGGGTAGGAGAAGGAAGAAAGATGGAATTTACATCCAAAGACACAAATAAGTCAACTCCTCTTCTCACAAGCTTTCTTGGAACTCCACCAAGACCCTTCAGTTTATATTTCATGGACCAGAATGATGTCATACGGCCACCCATGGCTGCGGCAGAGACGGGAAAGCCATGAATTTTCATCTGAGTACAGTGTCATCTTGAACAAGAACTGTTTTGAAAATGGCTACTAGGTGAGACTTGCAGAGGGGCTAGAGCACCTTGAGGCCTGGAACTCACCTCCTGGGAACTAGTTCTGTATTGAGGGACATTCTGGCCTCCAGGTGACCAATGCCACATCTCTTCATAGCTCCAGGATGATTTACCACCTGTCAGAGACCAACATCTGGGCCACACCTTTCTGAGACCTAACCTAACCACAGAGATGGCAGTGGCTAGCTGAAGCTGTAGAGGGAGCCTAAGGGAAATGTATTGAAAGCTTGCCCTTGGTCTGCAAGCAATGCGTGTTTTTTGCTTATAGCAGTTCTTTGAGGAAACATATTTTGGAGATAATTGGTGACTGAGCCTTAACCATGCCAGTTCCCTAAACTTGTATGGTGTCAAGAAGCAAGTGAGAGAGAGCCCCCACATCCATCTGAGTGGCCAATCACAGGCCATGAGTCCCAAGACTGCTGGGTCAGCATAGACAGAGATCCAGCCAAGTGACAGTCTCCCTGGCCCTAGCCCTCTCCCAGACAGCTCTGCCCTTACAGCCCCAAAGGACAGGAACTATCCAGGGCTACATTTACTCTAGCAAATTATTCTGTTTTCATATGGCTTTGGACCAAAGCCGTGTCATTTTCTGTAGTCTCCGCATGTGGGAGCCAGGCCAGCAGGATGCTTGGGGACACTGCAGGGGCTTACTGAGATGCTGCAGAGTTACTTACTGGCAGTGTGGTGTCACTGTGGCTGCTCGATGCTTCCTGTGCCCCCACCCCTTTCACCTGCTCCTCTGACTCACTTTCTATGGTGTGCAGGAGTTATAAGAGAGAGCTGAGCAGGGAGAGAACCCAAGAGCAGCTCAGACTAGGGTTCCAGCCATGGGCCAAGAATCCAGTCAGGGAAGTACTGTACCTTCCATATGCATGCCTTGCTTTTGGAGACAGACATTTCTTGGCTCTGCTATAGGACGACTCTGGTATTAGCAGACTCTGAGCCTCAGTTTCCCTAATAGCCCATTAGTTCTACCTGTCATTCTTCAAAGTGGGTTGTTAGAGTCTCTCGGGCTTCCATTTTGCATACTTAGTGATAAGAAGTGATGGAGAATTAAGGCCTGGCTACAGCTAATAGGAATCTTCTGTGTTCCAGGCTTATGACAAGGGAGGCTAAGCATTCCCTATTCAACCTTCACATTGTAGAGACACAGCTATTTTTCTCATGTTACAGACAGGGAAACTGAGGCTCAAATAATGAGCTGAGATGGATGTTACACACACACACACACACACACACACACACACACACACACACACACATGCATGTGCGTGCATATATATATATGATGTGATGATGTAGAGAAGCCAAAAGTAGCTAATCATAGTGGCTCTAAGGCTCCGTGGCATTAGGGATCCGGGCTCCTCCTACTCGTGCCTTTCCATTCCCATGGTTACCTTATTGTCTCAAAGATCTTCCCAGAAGTCATTTGACCACCTCTTAGAACAAGAGAGGCTAGGAAAGCGCAGTGTTCACTCTGGATAGGTGGCTTTTTGTAACGAAGGCAGTTAGTTGTGCATGGTAAAGAGCACAGATTATCGGTAGAGTCTGAATGGAAGGATTTAGTCACAACCCCATCAACTACTAAGGGTGAGTGCGCATTCATCCATCTGTTTTTTCTTGGGACTCTGCTCCATGCTGGGTACTGCCCTCAGAATTAGAATGTCAAGTTATATGGAGTATTTCTCAAGCCCCTGGACCTCTGAGGGTGTAGTCAGAGTTCTTGAAGCCAAGAATAGTGGCACACAGTGCAAGAACTACCATCCCACTTCCCTGAGAGGCTGGGACACATGTCCAGCTCAATCAGGCAGCCATTACACAGGGACAGAAGCATGGGAAGATGCCCAAGGATTTGGGTTCCAAACCCAGGCCACCTCCCACTCCTCCTCTACTCTGCCCGGCTCCCGGCCACCAAGATACAACCTGGCTTCTGAGTTCTGAAATGGAGATTCCCACAGACTTTGACGTGAGGCCAGGTCAACCTAGGTGGATTTGAACTTTAATCTTCCATTCCCTGGCTCCATGGACAAGCCATATTATACCTGAGCTTCACTCTCCTCTCAGCAAAATAATAAAAGAGTAGATGGTGAGGATTCAATGACTAAAAATAGAATGCATCTGAGCACACAGTAGGCATGCAGTCAATGCTTATAATCATTGCAATCATTGTTGCCTACGGTTGGTCCTTCTGCAGCATGTCCCACCCCTTCAAGTCAGCTAGGCCATGTCTCAGATTCTAGACCCACTTGGGGCAAGTGGATCCCACTTGAGCTCTCCGAGACTTATGAGAGTAAGTCCACAGGCCAGGGACTCAACCTCCATCTCCTCTGCAGATTTTAATGAGAATGGTTTCATTGATGAGGAGGACCTCCAGAAGATAGTGCTAAGACTACTGAAAAGTGATGATGTGTCTGAGGACCTGCTGATGGACGTCATGCACCACGTGTGTATCCAGAGGCTGAAGGGTGGGACCCGGGTGGTCACCCAAAGCTCCCAGATACAGGCCTCCTTCTCGTTCTCGTTCTCCTTCTCCTTTTTAAAAGATTTATATTATATGTAAGTACACTGTAGCTGTCTTCAGAAACACCAGAAGAGGGTGTCAGGTCTCATTACAGATAGTTTTAATGTGGTTGCTGGGATTTGAACTCAGGACCTTCAGAAGAGCAGTCAGTGCTCTTAACTGCTGAGCCATCTCTCCAGCCCCTACAGGCCATCTTCTTTGGAAGGGATTGGTCCAGAGTCCCCTGCATCTGCCATGGGGTGGGTGGCACATGGTGCCTTGAGAAGTGGGTACACAGTGGAGAGAACTTTGCCTCAACTGTCTGTCCTTCCAATGAGAATCGTCTGTGTTCCCCAGAACAATGTATCCTGCCCTCCCTCCTGAAAGCTTCCCACCCACATGAAGCACCAAGGAACACAATGCCATCTCCCATGCTATTCATTAGGAGCACAGTGCCCAGATGTCCTAGTGACGAGGCATAGAGAGAGCCCTGAAAACCTAAGATGAGGCACAGGCCTGTGTGCTCTCAGACTGTGAGAACCCCCTAGTATCTCAGGTCTGGATGGTACCACCTGACTCGGGCTTCTTACAATGAAGGGCCCATGTTAATGTCTGGCTGATGAGGTGAATGGAGCCTACTGTTCTCACTTCCACATTGGTGCTGGAGGACCCTCTCCCCCCGTGAGAAGAGTCCTTCCAGGAGAAAAGCCTCCTCTACCCCTACCTTAGCTCACACACCTTCACCTCTCTGTGGGGCAGAGGCCCTGAGATACTCTGACTTGTGGTAGGTAGTTCTTCTACACAGACCATTGTCTCCCTCCTCTTGAGATCCATCTCCTGTCAGGCCCGAGGCTCCTCACAAGCTCCTCCATCCCAGCAGGTCCTGAGGGAGTCAGATCTGGACAATGACAGTATGCTTTCCTTCTCCGAGTTCGAACATGCCATGGCCAAATCTCCAGATTTCATGAAGTAAGACACTCTTGAGGGTGGGGGTTTTCCACCAAGGTTGGAGGGAGTCAAGGTTCTCTAGTCTCCTTAGGACCCAAGGCTATCTCTCTCTTCCTGTAGAAGTCATGAGTTTCCAGGGCTTCACTGATTCTTCCAGAAATGGTAAAACTGAAGCTTCCGATTTACCAGTCTTCTAGTTCTTTCCAATTCAGAATGAGTGCATCATCTCTAGAGATGGTCCTCAACATGACTGAAGAGGCCTTTCGTATGTATGCCAAGTTGGCATCTGGTGACACATGCCTTTCATGCTTGCCCCTAACACTGCCCCTTGCCTCATAGACTAGATGAGTTTGATAGTGAAGAAGGAAAATGGCTTTTGAAAATTTTACAAACCAACTCAAAAAAGGGCAGAGCCAAGTCTAGCAGGAACCTTAGCAGGAGCCAAGATAGCGACACATTCCCGTCTCCCTCTCTCCCTCTTCCTGACCCACTTCTCCGACTTTCTGACCCCACTCCCTCTCCATTCTCTCTTCTCCTACACACTTACTTCCACTGCACACCAGCAACCTCTGGGTTGTCAGACACGGCCTATCATGTGTCATAGCCTCCCAACAGTTTGTGTCTGTTTGATTTAACTTCAGTGACTCTTAAAGTAATGTCTCAGCTCAATTCTGAATTCCCAGAGGAATTCTAACTGGCCCAACTGGGTCAGGTGCCATGCGTCTTCCAACCACCTGGATGGACATGACATCTCTAGGTTCCAGGGACGGGGCTAGGGCAGAACCTAGAGATGCCATGCTTGAATCACCCTCATCAAAGGAAATCCCTCTTCTTCCACAATGGCCTCACACAACACAGCTGCTGGAATCTATCTGCCCTGCACCTCTGTCTGAATCATTCCTGTTTGTTTTCATTGGCCACCCAAAAATTCAGAAACCCTTTGTGTTCTGGTGATGCTAATAGAAGCTTAAAGAAAGTTTAGGATTTGGGGAAAGAACTTAAACTCCTTGATACACAATCATGGAGACCCGAGTTTGACCTCAAGTGTCCATATTAGAAGCTGGGTGTGGTAGTATAAATTTGCAATAGCAAGGTTAAGGATGATGAGCTTGAGGGCCCCTGGGCTCCCTGGTCCCAGCAAGAGACTTTGTTTGAAAACAAACACAAACAAAAACAAGGTAGATGACTCCTAAGGAAACATACCTGGGCTGCTCTCTGGTCTCCACACATTTGCATATGTGTACATGCACCCTCATTGACACTCATGAACACATGTGTGTACACACACACACACACACACACACACACACACACACACACACAGACGGTTTGAATCCGCTGGGACCATTGCCTACAGAAAAGGCCATGATAGGACAAGGTGGGGACCTCAGATGACTCTGGGACTCTCTTTCAGCTCCTTTCGGATTCACTTCTGGGGCTGCTGATGTGGAGGTCACCAGCTGGTTCCACAGCTTCAAGGAAGACTACTGGACACCCCCTGCATTCAGGCACTGTAGAATCTGATTTGAATTATGACTCAGCTCTGTCCCTCCTTCACCTCTAGAATATTGTTTGCTAAGTAAATATGTGTTTCCCCCATCCAGACCCACTGCTTCTACATAGGGAGTTGGTGTTTCTTCTAGGGCTCAGGTTTGCCAACAACTCCCAACAAGCGGGCATGGCAACCTTTTTGAGGACAGAGTTCAAACCTCAACCCATGTCAGAGGAGAAAACTAAGCCAAATGGAAAAAGTTCAGAAGGGAAATATTTGTCCTTCCCTCCTCTGGAACCCACCCATGATCAGGATGCACACATAGCTGTCATTCCAGCTGGCGTCTGGCTTGCCTGGCTTCCTCCCATGGAGAAGACATCTTGGCCCTGCTTGCCACCCTTGGACCCTGGGGATGGGACCATGTGTGACCAGCATTTAGGGCCTATTTGCTTTGCCATTCAGCCAAGCCCTGTAATGAGTTTGGCCACCCTGGGGACACTTTAGGGTCCAGCTGTCCAGAGACTCTGGGACACAGAAGTTCATCCTAGGGACTTGTGGGAGCTGCCAGATGGCTATCTGATGTGTGTGTGGTTTTTCTTATCTATGTGCATCTGAGAGAGGGGATAGCTCTGATTACACAGGAAGAGTTGTTTTTGCCACAGTGTACACTTGAATCTTGTCTTTAGGTCTTGTCTCCCCTGTTCAGTTGAAATAGAGACTCATTACTTGACAGAATCTGCTTGATCTAATCCAGATGGATGGAATGTTGGGGGGAGCCCAATGGTGTGACACACTCCTGAGCTGTGATCTCCTCCCAGAATGATCTATAGGACTTTGTGCCCTACCCTCTGTCCTATCAAAGTTTTCATGGAGTAGCCATGTTGGGAGAGCATACTTTGACCCTCGAAGGTTGCCAAAGCTTGTTGCTACCTTGGCACCCACTCCCTGAGGTCATGTCCCTGAGAGTAGTTTAGTTCCAGATCACTCCTCCAAGAAATAAGCTCAAGTATGTACAGAGACCTAATCAGCCAGCTCTGTCCAGTCAGAGCCGAGTACAAGTCACTGCCTGCTTCAAATGGCTTCCTTTCTCAAGACCCCCACCCCCATCCCATGCTGCAGGGCCCCTGGGATCACAAAAACTCCCTCTGTTTCCACATGAGTGTGTGATATTTGAGAAACCAGTACTGAGGAGCCCAAAAGACCTAGTTCAAATCCTGCCTGTGCTAATTCTTTACTGTGTGTGCTTGGGCAACTTTCTCAGCATCCTAGAGGTTCTCTGACTTCATCAGTGATGAGAGCAGATGATGCTGTGCTCACAAGTTATCCCAAGGACCAATTAAACCATGCCAAGGCTCCAAGGAGAATCCTGGGTTGTTTGGATTATCAATCACATTATCAGTCAGATAAGAAACACCTAGGGAGTTAGTGACATGTGCTTTTGCTGCGTGTGTGAGGGGGTTTCCCAGAGATGATTAACTGAGGGTGGAAAGCCCACTCTGAAAGTGAGCAGCACCATGCAGAGGGCTGAAGTCCCAGACTCCGTAATGAGAAATGGGAAAGTCAACTGAGTAAGAACGCTGAGGGAAACTGTTTGGGGGTCGTGCCACCCACCCCAGACACTGCTGTGTGTTATAATAGTGAAAGCAGGCAGGAGGTCTCGGTCCCCAGTGGCCCGACGCCTGGGTAGCCTTATGAGCCTGACCTTAGTCATCCCCCAGCCCCACCTGCCTCGACCTGGGCACATCTGGGTGGCCCACAGTGGCTGGGCACTGCTTCTTGATTCAAATTCCTCCAGCTTAGCTCTCCCCAGGTCCTCAGGGCACCTTCACGCATAGTGACAAGATCCAACTGAGAGGCACACGGGATGGTTGTGGCTGAAGATTTTATTACCAGCAAGCCAGCCTGGTCAGGCCAAGGCTTCCTAGTGTCAGCCACCTGGTTTCAGGCTCTGAACTCGAAGTAAAGATCCCGCCTTTGCCGCTCTTGAGAGGAAACTATCTTCCTTGACGGGAAGGTCTGGTAGGTCCTCACGTAGTCAGGGGATACTCTTAATAGGTTCCACTTATTCTTCTCACTCAGAGGAGGCCTGAGGGAAAGGATGGGCCATCGTCAGGCAGTGAGCTCCAGGGAAGGGGAGGAATGTTCACCATAACCCCTTGTGCCCACTATAGCTTTGTGGCCCTGCAGCCATTGGCAGCGTGACATCTGCTGAGTGAACAAGGACTCGGGAGAAAAGTGACTTGGATTCTGGTCCTGTCTCCTGCTGTAAACAAACCCATGTGACAGTGAACTGCTGCTACTGTTACCCTCTTGTTATCTTCTTGTTCTGGGGAGTAAATGAAGCTCTTTGTGTAAAGCACTTAGGGCAAGGTGAGGAGAAACTCGGTCATTACAGGAGATGCTGGCTGCTGCTGTGGTAGAGATGATGGTGGTGATGATGGTGTAGGTGATGGTGGTGATGGTGGTGCTGTAACTCAGAAAGGCTAGAGACACCCCAGGATACAGAACTGATCACTGACCTTTCCCAGCCACTTAAGATTAGCTATCTGTATCAGGCATGGGGTGAGGAACAGGCTTCGAGTTGGTCTCTAGGTCACCTCCCTACCCCAGCCATAAGGCCCCTAGGAATAAACTTGTGAAACCTGTGCTTCAGTGGTAGGAGGGAGCGAAGGTCTTTCCTGGGGGTGGGCGAGGGACTCTCCAATAGCACACGCCAGAACTGGGCTATAAGGCGTTTCTTACTTTTTAAAACTTGGCCAGTTAGACTTTTAAGATAATCTCAAGTCCCTGGTTCAAGACTAGGATCCCAGCACATCCTAGACTGGGTTCCATAGAAGGGGGGACAGGTGTGGGTGGCAAGCTGATGACCCGTCCCTAGTCCACGTAGTGTCCCATTCATCCACCAGAGGGCAGCAGCTGTTCCAGGTTTGGACTGGTACAGCTTTGAGAAGGGCCTTTGCAGAGGAAGCAGCAGTCAGTTCCCACAAGCAAAGGCTATGGAGTATGTATCTGGTCAGGAAAACACTTCCAGAACCTCCCATGAGGGTTTCTGGCATCCTTCCCGCTCCCAAAAAAAGAGCTGCTGGATCTGGGACTCTGCAATGGCAGGCACCACTGGCTGTGTTAACTGTTTCTCAGGGTCATGGCTCCGGGGCTGGAAGAGGAGATGCCCTGTGGATGTGTGTTGACTGCAGAGAGGAAGGGAGGGACACTCACAGGTCGGTGGTTAGGGGGTACCGGTCCGGCTCCTTCACAGGCAGTACAAAGTAAGGAACACGGGACAGCGTGCCAGTCTTGTCTTGGTAATATTTCCGCTGCTCCTGGACTATCTACAGCTCGACAAAGAACACAACAGGTTGTTGCTGTCCACCTGTCCCAAGATACAGCTGGCCAGGGGTGCGGCAGCCCCACCCTCACCCCAGTGTTCCTGGTGGAGTCCGTTCTTCCATCTAATGGGGATAGTGACATCATCACACAGCAGTTTTGATGCAGAGAGTAAATGAGGCCAGGCTGCTAAGAAGTGAAATCCCAGCTTAACATCTGCACGCCTAAACGCTATCCACGCAAGCATGCTCTAAGCACACCCACGTCCACGCAAGCATACTCTGCTCTAAGCTCTGCTTCTCCTTCACTCCTAGAGCAGGTGTATCGGTTGAGTCAGCATTGGGAGAAAGCCTGCCACTGACACACTGACGTGACCCCATGGTTTCTCAGAGTCTGAGACCATCTACTCATCCTGCCCTGGGGGAACTTCCCTCTCTCAGGACAAGTTCCCTGCACTGACACCAGACAGTGTCTGTGTTTTTCCTACCTGGATGGAAGGGTATTTGTGAGAGAGGATGCTGCAAGGACTAGGGCTCCCGGAGCACAGAGGGAAACGATACCTCATTCCCACAGAGGAGCAGTAGGTGGGCATGCTAAATCAGAGAATCAAAAGCACTAGGGGTGTGGCTGGGATCCCCCATCTTCATCTCTCCATCGTGGACAGTCTGGTACAGTGGGGAGCACTCTTAGAGGGATGGGAGCTGTGGAAGATTAGTGGGTATGAGGGAATTTCAAGGGGGAGGGCCTTTGTGTATGATTTCTCTTGGGGTTTGTTTTCGGCCTTTTCCTTCATGTAGGAGGTAAGCAAGTCTCCCATGCTGGCTAGTTTTATGTCAACTTGATACATGCTGGAGTCATTTCAGAAAAGGGAATCTCCAAAGAGGAAATGTCCCCACCAGGCTGGCCTGGAGGCAAACCTGTGGGGGGCACTTCCTTGGTTGCTAACTGATGTGGGAGTGAGCAGGTCATTGTGTTCATTACTACCTTTGGTAGGTGGTCCTGGATGTTATAAGAAAGAAGACTGCCGGGTGTGGTGGCGCACGCCTTTAATCCCAGCACTCCGGAGGCAGAGGCAGGTGGATTTCTGAGTTCAAGGCCTGCCTGGTCTACAGAGTGAGTTCCAGGACAGCCAGAGCTATACAGAGAAACCCTGTCTCACACACCCCCCCCCCAAAAAAAAAAGAAAAAGAAAGAAGACTGAGCAGCCATGGGGAGCAGGCTGGTAAGCAGTGTAGCCCCACAGCTTCTGGCCCAGTTCCTGGCTCCAGGGTCCTGTCTTAGCTCCTGTCCTGACTTCCTTCTGTGGTGGACCATGATGTGGAAGTGTAAGCCAAAGAAATCCTTTCTGCCCCAAGTTGATTTGGGTTGTGGTGTTTTATCAGAGAAATAAAAAACTCTGCCACAGAGCTATAGAGTCACAAAGACTTCAAGGAGCAGAAGGAAGGGGTAGGGAGACATCCCCGAAGACTCCAAAGTTACACTGGATGTGAGAGAGCAAGACAGAGCTACAGAAAACCCTGGATCTCCTCCACCCCTGGAACTCTGAAAAGGCAACCCCGTCTTCAGCCACACAGGCCTTCCCAGGCTCGGACCAGGCAGGCAGCTCACCTTGTAAAAGTTAGTGAGCTCAGTGGTGCGCCCGTTGTCCAGGTTGGATCGGCTATAGGTGGGCTGGTGCAGCCATAGATCCCAGTTCTGTGAGTGATCAGTCAGTACCAGGGGGGAGTTAGGGGAGAAGATGGTGGGAAAGCGACCCCCACTGAGGAGCGCATAGCTCTTCTCCAAGCCTGTGTTGCGGAGGTCCTGGAAGTACTTGAAGGTGGTGTTGCCATAAGAAGAGCCAAAGGAGGAAGCCACCCCGGGGACATGGCCTTTGTACCTGCAGGGACATCAGGGTGGGGTGGAGGAAGACACAACCTCATGACATCCATGGCTAGTTCCCAGGCGGGCTTTCGATGACTAAGGGTCCCTGTGTCCCTCTGGCTGAGAAAGGATTCTTTTGTTTTGTTTTGTTTTGTTTTGTTTTGTTTTGTTTTGTTTTGTTTGAGACAGGGTTTCTCTATATAGCTCTGGCTGTCCTGGAACTCACTTTGTAGACCAGGCTGGCCTTGAATAAGAAAGGATTCTTAAAGAGCACTAGAATGCTTAGGTCTTTGAGGAAAGTCACGCAAACAGGCCCCTGGGTCCCTATAAACCTTGGAATACCCACGCATCTCTCAGAGAGCCTACAGGAAAATCAGAGGTAGATCCTCTAGCTTTTCCGGGCCCAGACAGAAGATTCTGGTGCTGTGTCTGACCCTGGTCTTCTATGCTCATCCCATTAGAATGGGAGAAGTTGGTGTAAGTTGAATGTTGCAAGGCCTGAGCCTAATTGCATTCTGTCTAGGTTATCTGTATCCCCCTAAACAGCTATATCTTGCCCAACTCTGTGTCTGATTTAATATCCAGTGACTAATAGGTAAAACTCTTTTGAATTCATTAACTTAAAACCCTATTTTCTACTAACCAAAAGGCTCAGTGAAAATGTTGTCAGGTAGCATGTGGGATGTATAACAGAGGAAACTTTGCTTCGAGCACCTACTCAATGTTCCCCCAATGTATTTTTAAAGTGCCTTGATTTACAACTTTGTTCTGCCACTATAAAAGCTTCTTCCAGCATTTACCATGATGGAACACAAAGTTTGGGGTAATCTAACTCTGCATTCCAGGCCCACAGGCACTCACATTTGGCTCTACAGTAAACTCTCTCCTCTCCTTTGAGGTGAAAATTGTATTGTTGGTGGCTTTTTGATCTTGCTTTTTAATGAAAAATTCTTCTTGAAGTTTCATACACAAGTACTGAGTTTACATCAGCTCTATCCCTCCATTGCCCAGCTCCTCCCAGAGCCCTTCCAGTCCTTCCCAAGATAAGTGTAGTTTTCCAGTTGGCATTCCCGCCAGTTGGCATTCCCGCCAGTTGGCATTCCCGTCAGTTGGCATTCCCGTGGCCTCACAAGGTGCTTAGTCACGTGACTTGGGGGCCTTGACTGTGGATCTGTGATGATAAATACCCATGAAGATCTTTTGATGCCAAGAATGCCGGGCAAGAGAGTCAGAAAATGTGACCGTGAAGACTCAGTGGCCCTTTTGAGATGGGAGAGCCTTGGCTACATGGAAGTAACAGAGGAAAGATGCCCAACAGTGTCAGACATAGATCAAAGCTTTCCAGCCAACATGGGTACCACTCCTGGCTGCTCCCTGCCTTCCAGCGTCTGATTCTCCTCCCTGCTGGGAGAGCAGAGGACAGCTCCCCTCCACTCTGGAAATGTCACCTTTGATGATTTTGTACTTGTACCCACTTCCCTGACCATTCATTTGAGTCTCTTCATCCTTTTCCATTCACTACAGAGAAAGAGGGAGAGAGGGAGAGGGAGGAAAGGGGGGGGGGAAAGAAATAGAGAAACAGAGACAGAGAGATGGAGAGGGAGATAGACAGACAGGCAGACAGACAGACTGCAGAAATGTGTGGAGGCAAGAGGTGGCTCTTGGGTTCCTCCATTGCTCTCTACCTGACATCTTGAGGCGGGGTCTCTCATTGCCTCTGGAGCTTATATGGTTAGAGTTGCTGTCTAGTGAGTGCTGTGGGCCCTCCAGACTACCAGGGCTCACATCACTGATGTATTCTACCACACTTGGATTTTTGACTTTATGTGGGTATGCTAGGCAACTGAACTCAGACCCTGAATCCACCTTTGACTTAGTCACTCACTGTTCTAGCGCTGTGAAGACACTCCACGGCCTAGGCATCTCTTATAAAAGGAAGCATTTAATCAGGGACATGCTGAGCGTTTCAGAGGGTTAGTCCATTATCATCATGGCAGGGAGCATGGCATGGGATGGAGAGCTATATACTGATCTACAGACAGAAGCAGAAACACTCAGACTGGTATGGGCTTTTAAAACCCAATGCCCACCCCCAGTGACACACTTCCTCCAGCAAGGCCTCACTGACTCCAACAAGGCCACACTTCTAATCCTTCTAATCCTTTCAAATAGTTCCACTACTAGTAACTAAGCATTCAAATCTAAGAGCCTTTGGGAGCCTGTAGCCATACCACAATGCAAGATGCATTTAGTCCAACTTCAGAAATCCACATAATCTTTCATGGTCTCAACAATGTTTAAAAGTACAAAGTTCAAATCCCTGAGACTGAGACTAAAGCAATCACTTAATGATAACCCCCTGTAAAATCAAAAGCAAAAAGCAGTTCACATACTTTCAACATACAATGACACAGAATACACATTATCATTCCAAAATGGAGGAATGGAAGCACAGTGAGGAAATACTGAGTCAAAGCAAGACCTAAAACCAGCAGGGAAAACTCCAAATTCTGCATCTCCGTGTTTGATGTAAAAGCACTCTTCAGATCCCAAGTCCTTCCTGCTTTGTTGATGGCAGCACAGTTCTTTGTCTTGGGCTGGTTCCCCTCCCTGTCAGCAGCTCTCCTCAGTAGGTACCCCCACAGAACTGGCATCTCTGACATATCAGGGTCTCCAACAAAATCCAGGCTATAGTTTCACAGCTTCGCACAATGGTCTCTCTGGATTTCCATGCAGGGACACTCCCAAACACATGCCTGGCCTCAGTGGCTTTCCTTTGCTGCAGAGGGAAATGCCATAAACCTTCCCCTGTATCCTTTAATAAAGCCAGAGCCATGTGATTGAAGCTGCCAAGTTGTTCTTCTTGCAGCAGCTGGAGCTTGCTCCTCTTCATTCAATTACATGTGTATCAGCTTTCTGTTGATGGATTCCTTTACTGCTTAAGCTTTCTGTTGTTGATGGATTCCTTTACTGCTTAAGCTTTCTCTCAATTCCCTTTCATAGTCTTTTAAAGGCTGGGGCTTCTTTTGGGTCTGTTCTGATGCACAGCCCATGGCCTTCACCATAATCTAGCCTAGGAGTCCCCTTCAAGCACAAAGTGCTGCATGCAGCTGCACACTACACATCTCCCATGGGTCTTCCCAGAGCATGACCTGTCACTCCTACTTCGCCCAACAGTCTAGAGAACTCTCCATGAAGAGTTCTCCCTTCCTGCCCAGGTAAAAACCAGACATCTCTATTCCTCACATCCAGCCAGCCCATAGGTCCCATCTCTCCACCTGCTCCATTAGGCTCTGTCCTATCTCCTTCACTGAGACTTAGGCCACAACATCTTTGTTGTTCTCCTCACTGTGCTCCAACCTCTCCTCCTTGAATCTCACAGGCCAGGCATGGCACTGCCCAGCATCAGGTCCTTAGTTAAAGCCCTGTCCACTGCATCCTCAATGCCACCTGACATCCCAGGCCTACGGAGCCACTGTGGTTCTATAGGTGCCATGTCCCCTCCCTCTCTGGGTTCTCTCTGTTTGCCT
Source organism: Mus minutoides (assembly GCA_902729485.2). Classification (NCBI taxonomy): domain Eukaryota; kingdom Metazoa; phylum Chordata; class Mammalia; order Rodentia; family Muridae; genus Mus; species Mus minutoides. The sequence goes on from LR749605.1 coordinate 1,171,807, forward strand.
CCTCCTTTTCCTGGGTTCTTACCTGGTGTTTCCTGCAATCAAGATGTCAATCTGTTCATTTCACTCCCTCTGTCCCTCCCCCATTTCCTTTTGAGAAAGCGTCTCACTTTGTAACCTTGGCTGGATTACTATAGCTTGGCTCTCTCCCTATAGCTTGTTCAGCCTGCTTCCTTCTATGACCCAGGAACCACCTGTCCTGGGCAGCATATCCCTCATCAATCACTCATTATGAAAATACTCCCATATAGACCAAACTGGCCTCAAACTATATAGACCAAACTGGCCTCAAACTCAGAGCTCTGCCTGACTCTACCTCCTCTGCCTCCAAGTGTTAAATGGTCCCGTAAGGCTTGTCGGGTACCATGCATGCCTAAGAACTCCCTCTCCTAGCTCTGAATTGCTGTCTGTTGCCTTTGTGCCCTGCCATTCCCTCCATCACCTGCATCTCTGTGTGCTGTTCAATCGCTGCAACTCTCCATGCCTTCCACCAGATGGCGAGCTTCTCGGATGCAGACTGGGATTGGGTTTTACCTATCTGAGTCACTGGTTCTTCCTAAGTGGTCTGCACCGCATGTGAGGAGAAAAACAAATTGTTTATTAAACAGATAAAAAGATGAGCAGAGAGTGTACCAGTAGCAGTAGTGATGGGCACAGTGACTGTAGATTAACAAGCACCAGCAGGTCAGTGACCGTGTTCCAGGGACTTGTATATACGCCTTAAGACAACCACCCTCCATGAGAATTGATGTCCTTCCACACACCAGGGCAATCCCGTATAAGCCCTGATAGTACAAGGAACACTAGCTCATTGAGCCTCAGTCTCCTTACCAACAGGGGCAGGCCTAGAATTAAGTAGTAACAAATTATTTTCTTCCCTGTGGGAAAAGAGGCAAGAAAACCATGTTGAGTGACAGACAAAGCTGTTGGTTGATTTCCATCGTAGTGAAAATATCTCAAGTGCCTCTGGCTTCTGGTCTTGTCCCTCCCATCAGTGGGCTCGGGATCTGGTAGCAAGAACACCGCCTCAGGAAGTAAAGTAGCCACAGAGGAGGCCAAGCTAGGAGACCCCATCACTGGTTTCACGGGTCTCTCTCCAGCCCCTTCGCTCTGTTCTCTCACTTCATGGGCTCTTGATACTTTTCTGTCCACTTTGTAGCCCTTTCTTCTGGGTCCTCCTGGACTTCCTGCTGACCACCACACCCCCTCTAATAAAGAGACTGAGAGCTCAGGAGTCAAGCATGCTCCCAGCCACCTTTGCCACTTTCAGAAGACAGACTCCTCTGTACCACGGCTCGCCCCTTCTTGACCTGGAGTCCACCCTCCTTGTCTGATTCTCTCAGAGGAGCAGATAGCGTGTCTTCAGCAGTGATGATGTGCACAGTTGACCTTCTTCCCTGCCATCTTCAGTGTCTTCTCCCCTCTTCACTTCTTCCCTGTGTGGAAAGATGTGTCCTGGTCTTTTCTAGACTGTGAAGCTTGCTCGACAGGAGACTTTGTTGCCTCTCTCTCATCCTTCCCTTTCTCTTCCTCCATTTCTCCATATCTCTAAGGAATGTCCTAGAACTTCTGTCTTTGTCTCTTCAATCCTTGCCTTTCCTGACCTCTCTCAGCCCCCCCCCCCCATCTCACCTCTGAATCCTAAACCCCTGCTGCTTTGGTCAAGGCCATCCAGGGCCAGCCGCTGTCTTTGGCTCACGCGGACCATCTGCTGCATTTGGACCAATGTTGATTGCTGTTTGGGAGGAAGCAACTCTGAGAAACAGAGCTCTGTGCTGTACAGGAGACCTCCTAAAATACAGACTTAATAAGCTGCAAAGTCAGAGATAGTGGGTGTGAGAGTCCAACCAACTGGAGGGCTCTGGGTTCAACTAACTCTGCCCAACAAATCCTGTGGAGAGCCAGTGAGAAGGTTCAGTAAAGGCACTGCCACCAAGCCTGACAACCTGAGTATAATGCTCATAACCCACACAACTGAGGGAGAAGACCAACTTCCACTGTCCCCTACATATGTGCATGGGTACTTACATAGGTGTGCATGTACATACGTATACATTAAATAAATATATGTAATAAAAGTGCTTACCCACCACCACCACACACATACACCTCACATTACATGTGGTAGTTTGAATGAAAATGGCCTCCATAGGCTCATGGGGAGTGGCTTTGTTGGAAGAAGTGTGTCACTGGGAATGAGCTTTGAGGTTTCAGAGGCTCAAGCCAGGCCCAGAGGCTCACTCTCTTGCTTGTGAATCAAGTGAGCTAACCCAAGGCTGCCTTTCCGCCGCTCAGCATGCATCATTGCCCTTCCCAGGTGCAGCCATTTGCACCATCCTACCAGCTTCGGAGAAACATGAACCACCTTTGTTTTTTTTTTTTTGGTTTTGTTTTTGTTTTTTCGAGACAGGGTTTCTCTGTGTAGCCCTGGCTGTCCTGGAACTCACTTTGTAGACCAGGCTGGCCTCAATCTCAGAAATCCGCCTGCCTCTGCCTCCCAGGTGCTGGGATTAAAGGCGTGCGCCACCACCGCCCGGCTATGAACCACCTTTAAAGGGTCCCAGCCACCCAGATAGCTTTGTCTGTCTTCTTCCTTCTGTCTCCTGCCCCCACCCTTCTCTCTCGTCACCATTCCAAGCTGCATTAGATCCGTTGTGTGGCGTGATATCTTAGCAGCACACCTTGGCGCCAGACCCACCAAAAGTACCCCCAGTGCTTTAGCCTAACACTCTCTTCCTGCTGCCTGCCAGTCCAGATGTAGAACGCTCAGCTACTCTCCAGTACTAGGTCTGTCTGCACGTCAGCCCACCATGCTTCCTAGCATGATGATAATGGACTGAACCTCTGAACGATAAACCAACCCCAATCGAATGTTTTCTTTATAAGAGTTGTGACTATTGTGTCTCTTCGCAGCAGTAGAAACCTTAACTAAGACACCACACCACACCACTAAAGGAACAAGTGGAGGGGGAGGAAGAAATGTTCAATGACAAAACCCTGCCAACCAAAAGGTGATTCAAAGGGAAAACGGAATTCAGTCAAGGAGAGTGTCTGTGAGAACGAGGGCTGTTGCTCTCCAACCTACTTAAGAACACAACTAGGAATAGCAGGCAGGTGAGCTCTGCGTGCAGAGCAGAAGCAAATGTTATAAAACCTGTCAAGGTAAAAATAACTTGAGCAACCAAAAAATCGAAAGGTGGGTGGCGGGGAGGTGGGGGTGCACTAAGAATGTCTCTTAGAAGATGAATGATGGAAATGCACAGGGCATCATGACTCTCTCAGCCTTTGTTAGGTGCTTTCTCCCTGACCTGCCTCCACACCCAAGGATCTCTGAGGAATTAATCTCTTTCTGATGTGATGACATCTATCTAAAGTCTGCCTGTCTTTCCCTTACTTCACTTTCCTTCTCTCACACTCTAGTGAGATTAAATTGCACACTTTCATTTCCAAATAGCAAATAGGCTCTGTTTTTTTTTTTTTTAATAAAATTGCTTTCATATGACTTTCTTTTTTTCCTGGCCCCTTTTTTCCCAACCTAAGGTGAGGTTCACCAAATGGTAACTTGGGGTGTTGGATTGGGGAAGATTCACTGCTCTCTTCTTTGTATATGCATCTAAGAGAGAGGCAGAGCAGGAGAGGTGGAGAGAAGTTAACGCCATTTTTCTGTGAACCCACTGTGTGGTGGCGCAATGCTAAGCCATGGGGACCATAAGATCCAACTGTCTCACAGAAGTCATGGTGGGTGTCGTGAGGTTGCGTCCTGTCTGCTGTGCCATATTGGGGGCTGGAAAGATCTGGTGGAGGGTCAGCTCTAGTCATGAGTTATCTTGGTACCTTACTACGAGAGACTTCCATATCTTGTTCACTGATGATGCCTGGCTCCATCTCCAGCCCCAACTCCTCTGCACACAGATGCTCCTGCTGTGTTCTATACACAGGGAATCTGCCTGCTTCTTTTCCCCAGTGTTATAACCCTGCCCTTGTTAACACCACCCCATCCAGAAAACAGTAGTAGGCTGTTTCTTCTGTATCACCTGCACACAGATCTCCCTCAATCCTGTTCATATACTCCCCAAATCTTTCTGCCTTTTTCTCTACCACAACTATGCTCATACCAGGACAATCTCAATTCCTTTTTCTCTACCACAACTATGCTCATACCAGGACAATCTCAATTCCTCTAGAGTCTCTCTTCAACCAAGTCCTGTCCCCACTTCCTTCCCATCCCCTAGTCCCATCTCATCCACATACCCACACGCCCTTGTGGTAGCCTGTGTCCAGTTTAGAGCAACCTTCTTCACCATTGCCCATTGCCCTTTAGACACCCAGGCCTAACAGACGTGCACACGGCTTCTGATGCCATCAGGAGCTCCTCTAATCTGTAGGGCTAAACTCTGCCCACCAGGACATTTGCCTTTCTACTCGATGGGGAAGAGTGAGCACTCTGAGTTGGCCCCTGACCACACCCTGTACCTGGTGTGGATGTTTACCATTGGCATTATCATCCTGACACTCAGACTCAAGTCCACACGTGTCCTGGTTAATGTTTTGGTTTTCTCAACTTGACACAGCTAGTCATCTGGGAAGAGGGAACTTTAACTGGGAGAATGCCTCCATCAGATAGCCTGGGAGTATTTTCATAATGAGTGATTGATGAGGGATATGCTGCCCAGGACAGGTGGTTCCTGGGTCATAGAAGGAAGCAGGCTGAACAAGCTATAGGGAGAGAGCCAGTAAAGCGAGTTTCTCCATGGTCTTTGCTTCACTTCCTGCCTTCCAAGCTCCTGCCCCTGATTGAGTTCCTGCCTTGGCTTCCCTCAGTGATGGACTGTGATTGGCCCTGTGATTGGCCTTTTCCTCCCCAAGCCGGTTCTGATCAGTGTCTTATCACAGCAACAGAAAGCAAACTAAGACAGCCAATGTCTGCCTCTGTGTTCGTCCCAAGCCTCAACACCGGCATCAGTATGTGCTCACGGGAGGACTGGAAGTCCAGATCGAGGGGCACAATGTCCCCAACCTGTTTTTTAAAAAGTTCAGATTTTTGGAGCACATGAAGCATCCCACCCACAGGGCACTGGGCTCTTCAGCAGGAAAGAACAGCGGAAATGAGACTTGTTCTTGTGACTTCTCTCTGACACCCCCAAGCTCCCTGTGCTCATCTTCTGCCCCTGCCTTCCCACCCTCTCTGAATGCCAAGATATTTGCGTCTCAATAGAATAGAAGCCCCCTCCTCCGCAACTCTCCTAAGCTCTGCCTGGCTTCCCTTCTGCCAGGTGTATGCTTGTGCACACAGTCTCATTATTTAGCTCCCAGAGGACACATGAAGAAGCTAGGTATGTATTCCTTGGCTGCACCTGGATGTGTGGGCCTTCAGTAGACCCCACAGGGCTCCACAATAGAGCCTTCTGTTGCCCTGTGACAGGAGGGGAATGGCAGGCTTTATAACAGGGCCTGGAACCATGGCACACACTCGTCTCCTACCGAGCCCGTCTTCTGTTCCGGTCTCTCATCAAGACCCATGTTTCTCCATCTACCTGACACACAAGTAGAAGATGCTGAGCAGAGCTCTTGGGCCGGGACCACAGATGGATTCTAAGGCTCATTGTGGATCACTGTGTACAGGGAGCAATCCCATTCCTGCCTCTTAAGAGCACTGGCTGGCCCCATAGCTGACATTAAAGTTAATTACCATGAGCATCAGGGATCCCTTGAGCAGCCTTATTAACTAATTAACTTGTGATATTTGGTGTGTTCCCGGTCCATGCACAGCCTCTTCTGCTATACCTTCCGCTGAAGACAACGTTAATGGCATCTCCTGCCCCATACCACACCCTGGCAGACCTTCGAGGCTCCCCACTGCCTGTGGAATAAAGAACAAAGCAGGCCAGCTTCTGGGGCATGAGTTCCTAGCTGTGAGCCTGTGTATGAAATGCCATTCCAGGCGATGCCAAGTATACTCTTTTTCTTAAACAATGCTATGGATTGAATGCAGGGCCCCATGCGCGCTAGGCAAGTGCTCTATCATTAGCTATATTCCCAACCCAAGTGCCTTCACTCCCAGAAAGCCTCTAGGCCATGCTCACCTAGGCTCATACAGGGTGACTGACCTGTGCATATCCTATTGGATTTGAAATTGTCTGAGCCCTTGGAATATTCTTTCTACTCCTGTTGTGGTCCTGCCATTTCCACTCAGTAGGTGATCTGTAAATATTTATTGGGTCAAATTGACTGATGGAGGCTCGTTTTGAAGAGCCCATCTTTCTCTAGGAAGGGAGGAGAACCTCTGATCCAAAGCCCAGGCTGCTGATGCTCTGTTCTCATGGGTTCCTTAATGCCCCACCTTGTGTGAAAGGTACCAGCCACTGAAGAACCACCTCCAGCTCTCCAAACAGCCTAGGGAGGAGGAGGAAATAGCCTTGGGGCAGAGGTGCTGAGAGAAGTGCAGGACCACCCTGAAAGAAAATCCTCACAATCAATCAGAATGGGCTTCCACCAAGGAGGCGAAGAACTGGGGTGGGACTTCCTAAAGGGGCAGACTCTAAAGCAGGAGGAGAGTGAGATCTTATGGTCTGGCGTTTGAATGCCCTGTGCCACCTGCTAGTGCAGCTGGACTGAGACTGACAGAAGATGCTCATGAGCCTCAGTCAGACCCTATAGCCCCAGGCAGGAGCTATCAGAAGTCGCTCACACACAGGAAGGGTGCACACCAACAGGAAGGTCCCACACCAGAAGATGCCTTTTTAAAACTTAGGCTACCACCTGCCCCTTTGCAAAAATCCTCCACACAGGAATCACCTGGGAGGGTTGGAAAACCACATCCTTGTGCTTAGCCTGACCAATGGCATTGGAACCTCTATGCATGGCCCATGGAAAAACACAAACTGAAGCTCTCAGAGGACCTAACAGTGATGCGCACATCCAGCTGAGACAGCCCTTGCTTCACACTCCACGACAGAGTGGCCCACCTCGGAGGCAGCATTTCCTAAGCTCTGCCCAACCCTACCACGTCCACTCTTTCCCACTTCCCGAACCTCGCCCATGAAGCCACAGGCCCCAGGGAGCTGGCAGGTCAGGGAATGGGTCACTGCTCAGTCTGGTCTCAGAAGAATGGTTGCTAAAATTTCCAAAATGTCTGTTATTTTAAAAGCTAGTATTCAAAGATAAATGAATAAATAGCTAGTATGAAAAATTGAGTTACTTAAAGTTGCAATTAAACGAATCATATGAAAAACAAAGTAAATAAGTGTACGAAAACCATCACTCACTCCTGGTCATAGTGTCTGTGCTTTCTCGTTTCTATTAGATTTTACAGACAGTCCTCTCTCTCTTCAAGGAGGATTTATTTGTCAAGACACCTCCAGGTATTTATCTCTTGCTATTCATTTTCTTCCTGTACCTATGAACTCATGGGGAAGTTTAACTTATAAACTGTATATGAAAGATTAACCTTAACTAATGCTATAATGGGACAATTACAAGAACACACAGTAATTAAGGTTATTTAAAGCTTATGAATTGTTTAGCTCTGGAAGTTTCCATTGTTTTTTATTTATTTATTTGTTTGTTTGTTTGTTTGTTTATTTTGTCTTTTCTCTGTGTAATCCTGGCTGTCCTGGAACTCACGCTGTAGACCAGGCTGGCCTCAAACTCAGAAATCTGCCTGCCCCTGCCTCCCAAGTGCTGGGACTAAAGGCGTGTACCACCACACCCAGCTCAGGAAGTTTCCATTCTTAATTTCAGACTATGGTTGAACTTTGGTAATTGAACTTGCTGGAAGCCCACGTCCTGTGTGGTGGTGTGCCGCCACATACCTAGCTTCATGGCCACCTCCCTGGCATCTGGAAATGAACGATCAGGGAGAGTTTCTGCCACAGATCCAGGCAAACACTATACATCCTCTAGAGTGAGCTTCAAGAAGCAGGCTGGGCATGAGTGATCATACAAAAAGTATGGATGGAGGTAGAGACCCAGGGGAGGTGCCACCTGCCTGCAGCTGACCTTCAAGCAGGGAGCAGACTCTCACAGGGACTGGGCTTAGACCTTCAAAAGGCTTATGGTTCCAGGGCCTTGGACTCAAGAGTTCTTTGCCCAATAAGTGTGACAGAGTATATACAGATAGTGGGCCAGATATAAACAGATATTATCTACAAAAGGTTTCTGGACAATGTGCCACAGCAAGAAGCAAATCAGGCCATCTTGACAGTTATCCGAATGCTGTCGTCACCACCACTACCACCATCATCACCATCACCACACCACCACCACCATCATCACCACCACCATCGTCATTCTCATCTGGTGCTGCCCCCAGGCTCCCAGAACTTTGGCTTTAAACACAGAAGTGACCTAACTAACAATAACAGATAACAGTTACTAAGCATAGGGTTTTGCACACATTGAATGATTTCCTTTCCTTTAGCCTGCATGCCATTGTCTTCTTTTACTAGACAGCTAAGTAGAGCTTATCAAGGGTAAAGCAATGGCAAGACCAGAACGCAAACCCAAGCAGGCTGGCTCCAGTGGCTATCTCTCTGCCCCCACCCTGCTGATTAAGGGGGACCTGTGCTGCGCTCCACCAGGGCTCAGCCTAGATAGTGGGATAAAGCAGAATGCTAAAGCCAAGAGATCTTGTGGGTGGCCCTGGGCAAGATGGTCAATCCTCCTCTTGGTTGCTATGAAGACTTTATTATTTTTTAGGGGACAGTGCTGCGTGTTCCCGTGGCTTATGTGGGGAGGTCAGAGGACATCTTTCTGGAGTGGGTTTTCTTCTCCTTCCATCATGTCCATCCCAGGTATTGAACTCAGACCATCAGGTTCCCTTACCCACTGAGCCTATGGAAGCCTTTCTACAGAGGGGCTCGTAAACAACGTAGCACAGGGAGGGCCTGGCACAGGCTTGCCGGGGAGGGTCATGGTGTAACTGCTGGGCACCCGAGACCTGGCTCCAGCCCAGCTCTTTACAGTCACCAGCAGGAGATCACACAAAGACCCCGTGACCATCGTGCCCACATCTGAAACAGCGGGGAGGAGGGCAGAGAGATCTGTGTGGTCCCAAGCAACCCAAACATTCCCTGCCTGTAGATAAATCCACAAAGGGGATGATTTCAGTGTCGGAAGAGACTGGCTGTTCTTTCAAATCTGTGACTAATGTTTGAAAAAGAACAGAAAAAAAATTATCCAAGTCAGGTAGGGAATCCTGGAGTCTTTCATTAAGTTAACGGGATTGCCACTGAGGTATTAGAAGCACCAGATGTCCTGGTTTGTTCCTGGCTGAGAGGGGACCTTTGAGGAAAGCATATCTCTCACAGAAAGGTCTTGACAGAGAGTAGCAGACATGGCTCAGCACTCTGCCTAGCCGAGGCCAGGCTTGAAGCCCCCATTATGGCCGGCCATTGTCTTTACTATCTCTAAAGGGACCATGGGATAGAATGCGGCGCTCAAGGGAACCGAAGACAAGTGTTTAGAGAGGCACTGTGAGGGTTCCCCTGAAATTGCAGCCTCCAAAGCTTCTAGTGTGACAGAATCATGGGATAAGGCTGCTGGCACACATCAGGGCTTGCCCTGCAGGCAGCAAAGAATCAACGGGTTTGGCAGAAGAAGCTCTTCCAATAAAAGCCTGTGGAGCAGTGAGTCTCAGCCTTCCTGATGCTGCAACCCTATAATATGGTTCCTCATGCTGTGGTTCCCCCAACCAGAACATTATTTTGTTGCTATTTTCTAACTATAATCTTGCTACTGTTATGAATTATAATGAATGCATATCTGATATGCAGGGTGTCTGACATGTGACCCCATGTGAAAGGGTTGTTTGATGCCCCCAAAGAGATTGAGAGCTACAAGTTGGCACCCACTGCTGTGGAGGAGTAAAAGAAATAAAAGATCAATGTCTAAAGTCATACCTCATGACAGACAGCTAGAATGTGGGAAAACCACTGCTGGCCTTGGCCTCAAAGATGAGTTTGAACTAAATCTTAAGTATTTACATGAGAGCCAGGTTTGGTGCCATATAGACTTCTAATGCCAGCACTTGGGAGGCCGAGGCAGGAGCAACAACAGTTCAAGGACAGCCTAGCTCACAGCCTGAGCTCAAGGTCAGCCCAGGTAACTTTCTGAGACTCTCTGTCTCAAAATGTAAAGGAAATGTAAATAGAAGGCTGGGATCCTTCTGGGTCCATCCACCCCCTTTTGACTTTGTTCCTTTGGGGTGCCTATAACACCTGGCACATGCCCCATCAACACTCAATGTCTGTTCCAAGTGAAGAAGCAGTGGATAGACAAACCTCACGGCCAGCTGATCCAACATGCCTGGCTGGCCTTTGAGAAACTCTATGCTTTGAACCCACCTTTGTCTGATGGATCCCGTCCACGGACATGCCAGATTGGAACTAGAGCCCCAGACTCTGGGGGCAGATACTTCCACACGCACTGTTCCTGAAAATGATGGTAACACGAGAGCCCCTCCGTGCCCTGCCTCTTCCGCATTTTTCGAATTTTATGTAAAACACACTGTGTTCTGTCGACGCCGGTGGTTTTCATCCTGCAGCCTGCTCAGTTTGCTGAAGAAAGTGTGTATAAAAATCAGGTGGCTAGTGTACTCTACCAACTGTCACATATGGCCCTGCCAGATTCTGCTAGACATGCCCACCCAGCGTCAATCCCTCCTTCCTGGAAAGCCGGGCACTCCCTGCTCCTCCTCACATTCTCTGTGAACCAGGCTGCTGGCTCCAAGCACACACATTTTCATGTTCTCTCTCTCCCTCAGTCTGGCCCCATCCATAGCAAGTGGGCTAAGTCTCAGACATACACTTCTCCAGCCCCACCACCTGCCAGTCTGTTGTTATAGCAGAAAGACCATGAAAGCCAAGAAGGAAACAATGGCCAGGTGGGGTTCCTTGGAGCCCCCAGATCCAGAGGGCGGAGCCTCAGCGTCCTGCAGGTGTGTGCAGAAGGGAGGAGGGGGAGAGCTCTGACCTGCAAGTTCAGGGGTGTCAGGGTGCCTAGTGGCTTACCCGGGCATGAGAGCTGGGGGCACGAAGGCGGCATTAAATTCGGTCATTAGTGTGCCCGCGCTACGGAAGGCCATGGTGGGTGCTGCGAGCCCCGGCGCGGTGGCTCGGCTCAGCCCTGTGGTAAACAGCCAGCTGGTCACCCGGCAACCACATGCCTGGCAACCCAGAGTTCGTTCTGGGACAGTAAGTCCTCTTTGCTGTGCGCTCCCTAGACCTTCTTTGTCTCGCAGCCCGGAAAAGACGCCGCCCCATCCTCACAAGGTTACTGTGTGGCTCCCCCAAGGGTCCCTGGCATCCAGCTTAGGTGTTCATATCTACTGGAGATATAATGCGGAGATTAAAAAAAAAAAAAAAGCTGGATCGATCCTGAAGAGGCATTTGATCCCATTTGGATCACGAGGGTTCCCTCCACCCACGGAGCTCTGGGAAGTGGCTCTATGGCGGACCTCACTTCATGTGTGGGTTCCCGCCCCTGTCATTTGAATATTCACTAATTTTCTCATTAGTTTTTCCTTTCTTCCCTTGAACTTCCTTTTCCCCACATTTCTCAAATAGGGTGACTCTGGCCTGTAATCTCATCATCAGAGGCTGAGGCAGGAGGATTGCTAGTTTGAGGACAGCCTGGGCAACTTGATGAGACACTTTCTGGGGCAGAGGAGGGACAGGAGGAGAAGGGAGGAGTGCCTGTTACAGTTTGAATCTGTATTTCCCTCACACATTCACATTTTGAGCCTTGTTCCCTGGTGGGTGTTACCTTTAAGACACAGAATCTTATAGGGGAGAGCCCTGGCTGGTCCAGCGGGTTACTAAGGGCCACCCTTGGAAAGTTAGGCCTTGGTTCTGGCTTTGCAGTTTTCTGGTCATTGAGATGCACAAGGAGCTGTTTTCCATGCCTCCCCACAAGGATGGATTGAAGCCATTGTCTTAAATAAAGTTTGGCTCCCTTGAGTTGTTTAGTGCACTATTTTGTCGGGGTGATGTAGAAGTAACTAGGACAGTCTGTGGTTTATATTTGCCTGAGGTACTACAGTTCATTCTGGCCAGAGATCTGTAGTGTGAGGTTTCCCTTCAGCCATCAAAGCCCTCAAGTCCACTTGAGGTTTGCTTTACATAAACTGTCTCCTCCATGAGCCTTTTCCACTGCTAGGCAAATCTAGGTCCTGTCAAGCAGCCAGCCGATATTAACCATCACGCGGTGGGTTTCTCCCCCTCAGCGATCCCTCGGGGAGAGGCATCACCCGCACAGCTGGAACCTGTAAATGGCAGCCGATGAAGACCACAGTCACTAATGAACTCGCAGGATGCCACCGCAATCAGAACTCTCCCGAGATGTCCTCTAACAGATGCCAGCAATTCTAGGCTGTGGGGAGCATATGTTTGCAAGAGGCGCGCGCACACATACACACACGTGTGTGCACACACACATACACACACAGAATGACTGAAGCTTAGTGTGGCCAAGAAGCCACAGGTGTGGGAGTGGTCACAAATCAGTGAAGGAAATGAACAGTCACATCTACTGTTTCCCAAGTCGCCTCAGAGCACATTTGCTTCACTAAGAAAAATATTAGGCAAAGTTGTGTTTAAAAGGTGACCATGGCTCTAATGTGACAAACTCCAGGAGGACTTTGAATGACCCCACTTCACAAGGTGAAGCCCCCCACTCCCTCTCCCTTCTTGGCCTCACAGTTAGTCCAGTTTGCCGACAGCCCTCTGTGCTACTCTGGACCACAAGCCCCTCTGCCTGTTCTGCATGGACTCTGCATTGGCACCTGGTGTAGCTGGTGGAGTCATGCTATGCTAACTGGAATTGCTGTCATCTTCGAGGTGGAGAAACTGGGGTTCGACAGAGCTTTTAGGGCTGCTTCGTAGGACTTCCCTTCAGCATGTGCAGGGCTATAAGAGGCTCCATGAAACTCACCCTTTAGAGTAGAGAACCAGGGGACCCTTGGGGAGAGGGCTGCTAAGTACCACCAAACCTTATAGACAAAGATGAATTTGTGTCATTTTAAAGGGACATTAACTTTGGTTTTAATTTTTTTAGATATTTTCTTGCATTCAATATATGTATTTTTGAAGAAATTTCCAACTCAATATAGTTAAATATACATAAAAAAGGTGAGCAGAAACTGAGGAGAGAGAGGAAAAAGAAAGTACAGAGAAAACTAGGGCTGAAAACAGGGAACAATTAGGAGACAGGGAAGGATCTTGGATGTCTGAGGTTACCCCACTGAGGGATTCTGAGGGATGCTATGCTGTGAACGTTTAGTACCTTCTCTCTTTAAACTTTCAAACCCATTCATTATATCTATCTATCTATCTATCATCTATCCACCCACCCACCCACCCATCTATCTATCCACCCATCCACCCATCCACCCACCCACCCACCCATTATCTATCTATCTATCTATCTATCTATCTATCTATCTATCTATCTATCATTTAAGTGGAGAGGACACGTTTTCTCTCTCTCTCTCTCTCTCTCTCTCTCTCTCTCTCTCTCTCTCCCTCCCTCCCTCCCTCCCACCCCCCTCAGAAGGGCATGTACTACAGCTCACAGAAGAGCAGTTTATCCTTTTCTACCATGTATGTCCCAGGGATCAAACTCCAGTTGCCAGGCTGAGCAGTAGGAGCCCTTACCTGCTGAGCCATCCCACCAGCCCAAAGCCTGGAGACTCTTTTAGACAGGCCCCTGAGCTTCCAAGCCCTGTCAGTATTAGTTGGACATCTTGCCACGTCTTGAACACTAGATGCCCTGTGAAGATATCGAGTGAAGAGCATCAGCGGGGGAGATCCATGTAGCAAACCCCAGGCCAGTGATACCTGGATCAGGAGCCACTGAAAGGGGGTCCCAAAGCCCACCTGAATGAGGATGCAGAGTCACCCCTGGGGATAAGCCCCTAAGACCAGGAGGCAGGGACAAGATGGGGGACCCCTACCAAGAGTGAGCCACAAAAGCAACAGTTTGGAATCCAGCCCCCAGCACTCCTTTCCCTACAAGCCCTTCCCGAAAGAGCAGACTTCTGCTGTTCCTTGGATATCCCTCTACAGAGATATCCCTCTGCAACCTCTAGCCACTGACTAGGGCAGGGAGCAAGATGGCTGTCCTCTCACTGAAAATTACCCATCAACAGCGTCACCTCCTCCAGTTCTTTGTCCCCAGCCTGGGATGGGTGCGTTGGTGTCCTGACTCTTACATGCTCCCTACCTAGCACAGAAGCCCCTGTGACCTCTCATTAGGGCTTCTTTAGTCACGGTCCCTCATTTCAGGACCAGCTGCCTGAAATTCAAAACTATGATCCAAGAACAGAGCACTAGAGCCTTGCATCCCAAGGGTACAAACAGTGCAGGACCAGACATCAATCCATTGTTACTACTGATGCTCCTATATATTAGGGGCCAGTTCTTGGGGACCTCCTTCAAACTGCCTTATAGAAGCTGCTGCTCTCCAGACTCTGTGTGTGTGTGTGTGTGTGTGTGTGTGTGTGTGTGTGTGTGTGAGTGTGTGTGTGTGTGTGTGTGTAGTGTGTAGGTATACAGATATGTTTGTGTTTATGTGTGGAAGCCTAGGGTCAACTTCAGTTGTCTTCCTTATTTATTTATCCAACTTATTTATTTAAAGATGGGTCTCTTTAGCAAATCTGGAGCTTCTCCATTCAGATAGCTTGGCTGCCATTAAACTCCAGAGGTTCTCCTGTCTCCACCTTTCTGCCACCCCAGAGCTGGGTTAGAAGCCCTTGCCCCTGCACTGATCTTTAACATAGACTCTGGAATCCAAACTCAGATCCTCATGCTCCTGTGGCAGACACTTTACCCACTGAGGCATCTCCCTTGCCCCCTGCTGAGGCACAGCATGATTTATCCAGAGCAGTCGGGTCTGTCCTGTCCATGATGCCCAAGCCTTCTGAGCATCCACAACCCCAGTGATTAGCTAGACAGAGCAAGAGACATCATGGATACTGCCCAAGAGACCAGTGCCCCATTCAAGCTCAGACCGTGAGGTTCCAGATCCCCATGAGAAGTGGCCTGACCCCACACCTGCCCCTCTGCATGCCCTCTGCAATCTGTTGGCTCTGAGTGGCACAGCTTGCTCTGCCCTGCCAAGTGGCAGGAGCTTCCATTCCAGGAGCTGGCAGGAGACACCTGAAGCCGGACAGGGTCTTATCTCAGAGCTGGTACTGCTGAATAATGGATTCAGCGAGCATTCCTGGGCTCCTGCACACACACACACACACACACACACACACACACACACACACACACACACTACACACATGCTGGGCTGACAACCCAGAGGGGCAGGGCTGCCAGGGCTGCACAGCTCTGATGAGCTGAAGGAGCAGCTTGCTTTGGTTGCCTTGGTCTCTGTGGGCAGCAGCTGGAGGGGGCGGCGGCAGCCGGAGAAGAAGGAGGCGTGTGAGCCACACTCCACCAGCGAGCTTCTTCCCGCTGCTCTGGAACTACCCAGGCTCTCCCTGCCAGCATGGCCCTGATCGTCCACCTCAAGACTGTCTCAGAGCTCCGAGGCAGAGGTGACCGGATCGCCAAAGTCACTTTCCGAGGTAAGGTAGTCCCTGTCTCAGGAGCACATCAGTTCTGCAAGCTGGCTCAGCCCGTATTCTGTGAGCTAATAGGGACGAGAGAGGAAGAGGAGGAGGGATGGCACTGTAGCTACAGGCTTCTTAAGAGTGCCTGCCTGACCGGCCTTTAGGTTTCATATGATCCCTGCTAGTCCAACACACCAGGATCCTGGCAGAGTACAGATTCTTGGCTTAATGAGGGGTCCATCCCTGTGGTCGTACAGACCCAGGACTAAGGGTCCCAGCCCAGCACCTTCCTGGGACCCCTTTTCTACCACTACTCCCAGACTGGCTTCTGTCAGCTGAATAGGAGTCTATGCCTGAAAAGAGCAGAGTGGCTTTTAGAAACAAACCATGGCAGCCAGTGGTACTCTGCCCTCCAGTGTGGTGAGGATGCTGCAGGCGTTTCTAGACCTTCTGTTTCTAGACAGGGAAATTACTCCGACCTCTCCTCTATAGATTCCTCCTTCAGCTTGTGTATTATGACCTATTGTGTACCAAATCTGGGGATGGGGGCTAGAAATGTGAAGATGAGAGTAAGACAGACCCTGTCCTAAAGAGCCACATCTGGTGGGGTAGGGGAAACAGCAGGCAGGCACAAGTATGTGTTGCCAAGCAGAAGGGGACCTGATTACCCTAACCAAAACTGGGAGCAAGCAGTCAGAGAATGCTTCCAGGAGGAAGCAGTGCTCAGCTGCTGGCTGAGAGATCAGCAGAGGGAGCAAAGGAAAGGATGGTGTGAGGGAATTGGGAACGGTGTTCCCCAAGGCCAGGAACAGAGCCGGAGAAAAGAGAGACGGAAGTAGGCTACGTGAGCCAGAGCTCTGAGTGGGTACGGAAGCTGGGCTCCAAAGAGCCGAGGAGCTGAGGGCTTCGGGCAGAGTATCTGGCAGCCCCTAAGGATCAAGTAGAGAAACACAGGGTCGGGTTCATCTCTGTGCCCACCCTCCCCTGCAAAATTCAGCCTGCCTAACCGCTTTGACCAGGGTCAAGGTGCTCTCCCATGTGGCGTCACCCCCCCCCCCAGGGGTCACAGAGAAGGAACTATATAGCCCAGGATGCACACTGTCCCTGCAGGTCTGCCAGGAGGGAGCTACGAGACGGCGAGTCAGTAGACATCCCAATGGGAGTCTCCAGGCGCCCTGTGTCACCCACTCAGGCCCTGGGCTCTCTGCCTACGGCCAGCTGTTCACAGAGCAGGTGAACGCTCCAGCCATGCATTTCGGCAGGAGCAAGACAGACAGAAATGACCAGAGAGTGGGACCACCTACTGCATTGCTGGCCACCCCAGTGGCTGCTTTCTCGGCAGTAGCCTAGCTCTCTGTGTGCCACCTGCTGGCTTGTGCTGGCTTTAGAACAAGTACATCCCTGGGTTCCACACATAGCCCTGGGCCTGATTCTTAGCCCTAGGTTACTTGGTGGCTACAGTTGTAACACCACAGACCAGACCAAGCAGGGCCTGTCTCCTTCCCAGAAAGAGAAACCAGGGTCCAGAGAGCTGGTCAGTGAGTTAATGAGGGATAGGGACAGTGGCCTAACTGTCATGGCTTCATCCTGACCACCCAGTCCTGTAATCTCTTCTGTCCCCTCCAGGGCCCACAAGGAGTGGGCATCCTGAACATCAGAGACTCATAGACTTTGTTTTCTCTTCACAGGGAGCAGTGTTAGGAAGTTGAACCCAGGGTCTCCCACAGGCTACATAAGCTCTCCCCTTCTGAACCATGTGTGCACCTCCCCTTTCCAGCCTTCAGTTCACTCTATAACCCAGGCGTGCCTGGAGCACATACTCTCCGTTACCCTTAGCCCCTACGGTAGCTGAGACTACGGGCCTGCCCACTAGGGCCAGCTTTTACCTCTTCCTTTTGAGCTGCCAGGGAAAACACCCAGCAATCAGGCTGGTTGTAACCCATGCTCTCCTCATAGTCAGAGGTAGAGCTTCTGGGGCAACAGGTGAGGAGTAGGCAGTAGCAACAGGAAAGACTGCAGTCAGATCTCCAAAGAGAGAATGCTCAGACATTCCCAGCAGGTGGTGACTATGGGCACCCCAAAATACCAGCTAACATGGACATTTCAGAGGGAACTGACTAGCAGCACATGCCTTCCTTACATCTACAGTCCATGTTCAAACCACACTGCATTGGGGGAAAATTAGAAAATAGAGCTCCCCGCCCCCATCTCTCCAAAACCCTCAAACGAGGCCCACGGCAGATGGGGTGGCGGGCTGGCATGGGAGCTAAGGGTAAAGGAGAGGAAGGTCCTGCCCTGAGGAGCTGCAGGGCAACCAAGAGGCATGGACTCCACCCTGCCTCACCCGGCATGGCGGGCCCGGGCCTCCCAGCAGCAAATAGGAAACAGTAGCCCCATTGCATGGAGGGGCCTCCAGCCTACAGGAGCTGGCTCAGGAGCAGGTCAGGTGCAGGATGCTTGCCGGCTTCCAGTTTTTTTGCTCTGACTTCAACTCAAGTAATTGCCAGAGCCACAGAGCCCAGGGTGGGAGCTGTCTGTCTGTCTGTCTTCTGCCTTGTGCTCAGCCCATGTGACCTCCCCACCCCTCTGCTGCCAGATCCCAGTGGTATCTTGTCTCTCTACACTCCTCCCCTGAGCGTTCTTGCCACCGCAAAAGGCTGAGAATCCTCCAGACTTCCACTTATTCACCTGGCCTGCCCGCTGGTACGGAGGTCCTCTGTAACGAGGCTTCCTCTGGGGGTTCATCTTTACACCCCTCCCCACACCCCAGCTTCCGTCCTACTACACTGAATGCTGATTCCCAAGATGCCAAGGGCTTCCTGCCTGAAATTGTGTACTTCTTTGTTATAGAATGATCCCCATTCTCCGCCTTACAAATGTCCATCTTGTGCATACTTCAAGGCTCACTAGTGTGCCACCTCCTCCAGGAAGTCTTCCCCTCCCTTCCATATCCTACACACCCTCTTGTAGCTCTGCCATAGTTTCCCTGTGGGCACAGGTCACACCTGTGAGCTGTGCTACCTCCTGAGGACCCTCAAGGTAGAGAGCAGATCTCAGCTGAGCTGCTAAGCAGCCACTGTAAGAAATTCCCTCATTCTCTGAGGTCTCTAGACTTTTTGTTTATTTGTTGGTGTTTAGAGACAGGATCTCATGTAGCCCAGGCTGGCCTTGAACTCTCTGAAGCTGAGGATGACAGGACTACAAACACACAGTACCATGTACCACACTTTTCACTGTTGAATGGGCTTAACGTCTTCCCTATCACTACTTCCCTGTTACTCCTTGGCTTAGCTCAACTGTAAATGTCACCAGAACTTTGTGCTATAGGATATACCAAGATGAAAAGAGATCTCAGGAGCCAAGAGCTGAGAACCCCTCGGCTCTATCACCCTTCCTTCTATCAGCTGCTAGCTCAGAGAAGCTTCAGGGACCTCAGCAAATGTTGAGGGTGGTCACTCAGAGCTCCAGCAGTCAGGGAGTGCTTCTTGTAAGAGGAAAGAAGGTTGGCCTGGAGAAGCAGCTCCTAGCTGGGTCTGGATGCCATCTCTGCATAAGTGGATACAAGACCCTTGAGGATTGGGCTGTTGGAGACAAAGCTACTCTAGATGAGGGAGCGGAGTGGACTCTGAGCCAGAACAGCTGGGAAGCCAGCACCTTGGCTAGAGGCAGCGGGTGGGGTGAGTGTGCCCTAAGGACAAGTGTACCCAAGGGGCCTTGTTTGCTTGTTTTTTGTTTGTTTGTTTGTTTGTTTTGTGACTATGACTTTTTTCTGGAACTGCCTTTGTCATCATCCCCAGTAAGGGAGTCAGACTTTCCAAGGCCCCCATCCTCAGCATTTCCCTGACTGCCTAGGCCCCCATCCTCAGCATTCCCCTGACTGCCTAGGCCGTCCTAGCACCTCTGCTCTTGGAGAATGGGGCAGGTGTTCCTCTTCTGAAGGCAGAAGACAGAGGGGCTCCCCGAGAACAGCAGCTGCAGTCCATGCTGGTGTGGGCACAGTGCTGTGCCATTGACATAGCAACAAGGATTGCATCTCCAGCATCCTCCCATCCCTCCAACACACCTGGGGGACACCTGGGGACACCTTCTTGCCTAAATCCCAGGGTGCTGAGAGATCCTCCTTTTCTTCCTCCTTCTTCCACCCTCCTCCCCTTCCTCTTCTCTTCTGCCCTCCTCTCCCTCCCTTCCTCCTCTGCCTTCTCCTCCTCTTCTTCCTCTCCCTCCCCTCCTCTCCCTCTCCCTCCCCTCATCTCCCTCCTTCTTCCCTTCACCCCTCCTCTTCCCCTCCTCTTCCTCTTCCTCCTCCTCCTCGTTTTCTCTCCCCCCCCTTTCCCCTGAGTAAGCCCAAGCAGATGCAGACCTGGTAGGGAGCAGATATTCCACCCAGAACATTCCCTAGGCCCTCCTGCTTTGATACGAGAAGGTACTTTCATGCTACAAAAATGACTGTAAAATTATCTTCTGCTACAAAGGCACGCAGCGAGCACTGCTGGAAATGTCTGGAGAGAGCCAACCTGCAAACGATTCCCCAGAGCAGGAAGGCCCACTTATCACGTCCATCTCTACTGGCAACAAAAAAAGCCGCCTTCTCCTACATAGACCCACTCCATGGTCAGATAAAAATTATAATAAAAAGCTTCAAATATATACAAGAGGAGGGAGCATAATCGCTTGCAGTTTCGACACCCTCGGCTCATGGCCCATCGTGTTCATGATCCCCTTCTAATTCCCTCATGCCAATTATCCTGAAAAAAAAGAATCCATCATTTCATCCAGAAACATTCAAGTCATAGATATAAAAAAAACATATATTTTACTGTTCCTTAAAACTAAGCAATTTCCAGGTACTCAGTCCACGTCAGGTTCTTTGTCTCCTCGATGTTATAATGTTTTCCAGCTCAGGGAAAGCTTCTTTTAATGTGTCTTGTGAATCAAGTAGTTAATCATCCATTCACCCAGTCTGTCATTCATCCACAAACAGTATTTGAGAACCATCCATGTGCCAAACATTGCTCTAGACCCTGGGGACCCTGAGAGGACAGCAAAGAGGCCCTCGAGAGGGAAGGACAGCCCTGACCCCATCACTAATAATGCAGAGAATTGCAGAGGAGGAGGCACAGGTGCCAGGGCAGAGCACGGCCAGGGAAACCGGAGACTGACAGCCCTGACAAGGCAGGACAGAGGGAGGAGGCAGCACCCATCAGCCACCCTGCAGCCAGAGGGAGGAAGCAGCACCCATCAGCCACCCTGCAGCCAGAATGGGGTATATGCTGCCAGGAAGCTGACCCACCCAAGTGCAGGTCAGAGAATCATGACAGGGACGAGCCTACAGAGTAGACTAGTGTGGAGCTGGGAAGATGGCTCCATGGGCAAAGTGCTTGCCACACAAGAATTCAGAGCTCCAGAATGCCCCCCCCCCCCACCTGTGTTCATGGGATACAATGTGGGCACAGCGGCTTGCCTGCAATTCCACCCTGGAACAGCAGAGGCAGAGATCCCCAGAGCAAGCTGACATGGAGAGTAGCCTTATGGGTGAGCACTGGGCTTGACTGAAAGATTATCTCAATGAATAAGGCTGGGCAGGTGGTACAAGATGAATCCCGGAGGCCTTGGGCCTCCACATAGCATAGCATGTGTTCACACTCATGCAAACTATACATGCATGTGCAAATATGGAAAAAGAAAGAAAGGAATAGTGCAGTGTAGTGTGCGGAGGTGTGCTGGGGTCTAGGAGCTGGCCATGTGGCGCCAAGGCTGGAAAATGCTTAACCGTGGACCCAGTGGGTCTTGTTGGTACACTGAAAAGCCTTCAAACTCTGTTTGCTAAGTGGATGTGAGGAGAATGTATGGGAGGTGTGTGCTAAGATCTGGTTCAGGAAGCCGGGCAGTGGTGGCACACACCTTTAATTCCAGCACTTGGGAGACAGAGGCAGGTGGATTTCTGAGTTCGAGACCAGCCTGGTCTACAGAGTGATTTCCAGGACAGCCAGGGCTATACAGAGAAACCCTGTCTCGAAAAAAAAACATATATATCGCATTCCATTTGATTCCAGACTGCAGAGAGAAAGCTGGGGCAGGTTACAACTAGATGGGAAAGGGAGGCCTGGTATTCAGAGGAGAGGCGGCTCAGAGACAGAGTAATTGAGAGGGTAGGAAAAGATGCCTCTGGATAGAAGGCAGGTGTGGCTCTTGGACACAGAGATTTGGATTTTGAGAAGCAGGGATCAATAAGCTCAAATAAGACTAAGATCATCCCTGTCCTTGCCTCTTGGGTGACCCTGCCAGAATTCTGATGTGGAGTCCCAGGCAAAGATGGGTAAACAGTGTGCAGTAAAACGTTGCTGGGGACAAATGCACTGCTCTGCGCAGTCAGCCCTCCTCTGGCCTCCTGAATGCTGACAGACACAGAGACATCGGGCCAAACTTCTGGAGCTGTGAGCGTCCATGTGGGTACCCCCAGGACTGGAGCCTTGACCACTTCCAGCAGCAGCTGGTCAGTCAGCAACAGGGGTCTCTGTGCAGCCTGAGGGCGGGTGATGATCCCACCCCAAGCCTTCCCAGCTCTTTAAGTGTTTCAGGGAGCCCCATATGCCATTCTTCAAGAAGTTACATCACTTCCTACCACATAAAGAAAGACAGATGCTCTGGATTCCCCCTGTCTTAGGGTTCCTATTACTGTAATGAAACACCATGACCAAAAGGAAAGGGCTTATTTGGTTTACACTTCCACATTGCTGTTCATCACCCAAAGAAGTCAGGACAGGAACTCAAACAGGGCAGGAAGCTGGAGACAGGAGTTGATGCAGAGGCCATGGAAGGTGCTGCTTACTGGCTTGCTCCTCATGGCTTGCTTTCTTATAGAACCCAGGACCATCACCCAAGGACTGGTTCCACCCTCAATGGGCCCTCTCCCATTGATCACTAATTAAAAAAATGACTTCAAGCCAGACCTTACAGAGGCATTATCTCAATTAAGGTTTCCCTTTGTTCAGATACCTCTAGCTTGTGTCAAGTTGACACAAAGCAGCCGGCACATCCTCTAAGGATTCTCCATTCTCAGACGGCTCAGCCTTGGTCAAATATTCAGTTCCACCTCAGGGAGCAGCAAACATCACGATAGCAAGGAGGCATGCCATCCCATACTACACAGGGAAAGGTAGTCACACTGCCATGAAGACATGGCTCTCACATGGATCCGTGTTTCACAGTTCTAGAAAAACCTCCTTCCACAGAATATCCTATGATACTCCTGCCCATTAGTACTTCCATCTTAATTATTATTATTTTATTTGTGTGTGTGTGTGTTTTGTTTGGGTGTAACTCTATGTCCCACATGTACTCCTCGTACCTGCTGAGGCCAGAAGAGGGTTTCAGATGCATAGAACTGGAGTTACAGTACAGATGGTTCTGAGCCACCATGTGGGTGCTGGGAATTGAACCCACATCCTCTGGAAGAGCAGCTGGTGAACTTAACCACTGAGCCATCTCTCCAGCCCCTGCCTTATTTATTTATTTATTTATTTATTTATTTATTTATTTATTTTTTAATGTGAATGTTTAGGATAAAATCAGCATTGTTCTTGTAATGATGCTTTTACTCTGTTTGAGAAAATAAACCATCATTCCCCCTTCATGCCTTATTATATTCATAGTACCTGGCACAAACTGAGTTCCCTACACAGCGTGTGGCTTGCTGGGGTTGCAGGCACCTCCGTCTGCCTCTGTATTGGGAGAATCTATCTCCCAGCATCTGCTAGCCCTGGCCTGGCCTCCAAGGCAACATTTCCGCCTTTTCTCTGCCTCCATGATCCTGTCTAAAAAGTGGGACCCAATGACCTTGGCACACAGGAGAAGGTTTGAGCTGAGTCAGAGAAATAGGGTTCAATACGTTCAAATACAGCTTAAGATCCTTGCCCTATGCCTCCTCTCAGGTGAGCCCGTCTGAGTCTGACTTGTCGAGTGTTAGCAGAGTGAGGAGGGGGAATTGGAAATGACCCTTTGCTTAGGGAGATTTGGAGCCCCAGGAAGTCTCCAGTCCCTGAGCCCAGCTCTGTGAGCCACTGGATTTTAGGACACGGTTTAAGGAGCCTGAGACTGTGATCTTGTGAGGAGGACAGCTGATTTTGAGTTGAATTTCTTTGTTGTACTATGCCATTACCTGTCAATAAGAAAGAGAAGAGCACTCTGCATTGGTAAATGATGGGTTATTGCCAAAGGAAATTGACAACAAGCAGACAAGAGAGTCATTAGAGAGATGGGTGACCTGTCATGTCCCTCCTCCCCCGTCACCCTAACAGGGTTTTCTGAGGTATCAGGCCTCTGACTGAAGAATGCACACTTGTCTTAAATATCCACGGTGCTGTCATCGCTATATGCTGCAGGGCTTGGGTGCCCCTACATGTCAGAAGGCTGACACCCGGGCCCGGGAGGTGGACCAGCTCGCTTGGCAACCTGAGTTGTACCACAGAACCCACACAGAGGCGGAAGGAGAAAATCAACTCCATAATGTCTTCTGACCTCCACATGTGTGAGTGGTATGTGCAACCACATACACACATCACACATACACGTTGATAAGAAAAACTTAATAGACTGACATCCTGAACACTCCCGGGGAGGTCCAACCTTTTGAAAATGGGATATTGTCATCTACAAATGTGTGCCATATTCATAGCTAATGTGGAGCCCAAAAGGCCCAGGGGCCTCAGGTTGGGCACATTAACACAGGGTATGTATGGTCTTTGGCCATAATGAAATTCATTATGAAATCAATAGTATTACTATATCTTTTAAAGCCCAGAATATTTGACAATTAAATAATGGTCTTCTTTCTAACCTGTGGACCAAGAGCACCAATGAGACATTAGGCAGCATCAGTCAGTGGCTGGGGCTGTAACGCGTGGTGGGGCGCACACCTGGTGTGCACACAGCTCTGGGTTTAACCCTGGCCTTCTCCCCACAAGCTCGAATTTTGCCAAAGTGAAGAGGGGTGCTGGATAAAGTGTGTGCTACACACACATGAGGACTGAAGCTTAGATCCCCAGCACCCACATAAAAGCCAGGCAGCCCTGGAGACCACCTGTGATCTCAGCACTCAGGATGTGGAGACATCCTGATTTCCTTGGAATCCCTGGGAAAGCTGGTTAGCAGAGTAGCTGAATGGGATCAGCAAGCTCATGTTCCAGGATAGGCCCTGAATCCTCACATAAAGTGGGGAGCAAATGAGGAAGCCACCAACCTCTGGCCTACACACACAAACCCTCATACACATATAGTCACACATACAAACACACACACATTCAAACATACATGCACACACACACACACACTCAGACACACACACATTTCACAATAGATTTGCACACATGCACACACATACACACTCACACATACTTACATACACGCACACATACACTTAGATACACTCACATACACACTCACATGTATACACACAGACACACATAAATACACTCATACATAATCACACTCACATGCATACATAGTACTCACACATGCACTCACACATAAACACACATGCATACACATACTCACAAACACTCACACATGCATTCACACACACAGTCACACACTCATGCACACACACACACACACACACACTTGTGTGTCCAATGGCTCTTATAAGCACAGATATAAAATCCCTTAACAAAATATCAGCCCACAGAGAAGTAATAAATAAAGACACATGAGTTTTATCCCAGGAAAGCAAAGTTCTTTTTAAAATTATAAAAAAGAAGCATTTTACCATGTAAGCAGAAAAAAAAATAAGAAAAGCTGCATGCCTCGACCCAAAGTTACATAAAAATCATTAGACAAAATTCAATACCCACTTAGCAAAGTACAAATAGAGAAAGTTCTTAATCAGATAAAGGACTACCCAAACTATCCAGCTAACATACACGTATTCACAAATCCTGAACATTAAGATCACAGGTGAACAAAGTTGTCTTCCAATGATCTCTGTTTATTACTAAGTGGCATTCTAGCCAGTGCAATAAGACAGGAAAAACAAAACTCACACAGCTTGGGAAGGAAGAAGGGAAATTGCCATTTTTCACGAAGACCTTACTGGTTTGTGTAAGAAACCTGCATAAAAATGACTTCAATGAGTGGAATCTAGCAGCTTTTAGGACACAAGGATGGGACGTACAAATACTTCTATAGAAACAGCCAGCTGGAATGAAGAAATTAAAAAGTAGTTACATTTACAATTGCATAAAGTATAAAATATTCAGAAACAAGTTTTGTCAAAGACATTAGCATAAAAAAATAAACAAAACATTGAGAGAAACGAGAGGACACCAAACACAGAGCAAACTTATTGGTCAGTGGAAGGAAAGTTCATACAGTAAAGGTATCAGATCTCCATTAACTATTCTATAGCATGAGTTCAGTTACAACAAAAGCTACAGCGGGCTATTTTGTAGACACTGGAAACTATTTTAAAGTTGTGTGGGCATGCAGATAACTAGGATAGTTCAAACAACTCTGATAACAGAGACGTCTAGGAGTCTCACTATTTGATTACAAGTCTATAACGTCACAGGAACTAAGTCAGTGTACCATTAGCCCAAGACTAGATAACAGTTAGTGGAGTAGCATACAGTAGACAGAAGTGGGTCTCATGAGCACGGAAATGATGTGAAGTCAAGGTCATAGAGGTTTTTCAAAGAGCTAGAGACCTACGTGGAAAAAGCCGACTTCACGCTGCTACATCATTCCACCCACAAAGATGAATCTAAGATGGATCACTAAAGCTAAACATTAAGGGGGGCTAGGGGGCTGGGCAGAGTGGAGCACCCCTTCATCCTGGCACTCGGGAGGCAGAAGCAGTTGGAACTCTCAGTTTGAAGTCAGTCTGATCTACAGAGTGAGCGCTGGGACAGGCAGGGGAATGGGAGAGATGACTCAGAGATAGAGTGTTCGATGTGTAAACCTGAGGAGCTGAGCTCACGTCCCCACACCTGTGTGACAAGATTGGTGGATGTGGTCTCACAGGCACCTGTAAGGAAGGCCAAGACAGAGAGAAGCGGAGAAAGGATGGTAAGTGGAGCTTGCTGGCTGTCAAAATATAGAAAACAAATTAAAAAACAAACAAACAAATCAAAACCATGAAGACTAGGTTCATTGAGAGACCCTGATTCAAAGGAGTAACATGGGTGGCCCCAGAGGGAGCACAGACATGCAGCACGCACACAGGCACATGCATATACCACGCACATACATATAAAAATTAAATTTAAATTTAAAATAAAGTTAAACAACAAAAAGACTATAAGCTCCTAGAAGAAATTTTAAAATGCATTTGTTGTATTCTTGGATTACACAAAATTTTTCCAAGGAGAATACAAAAGCCCCACATTGTAAAATATGAACCCAATAAATTAGATTTTTCAATTAATTAAAAACTCCTATTCATCACAAAATGCAGTTAAGAATACGAGAAGGCAGGGCACATACAGGATGAAAATATACACACCAATGCAAATCAATAAAAAGTCAGATGGGCAAACTTTTCAAAATGCGCCAAAGACTTGAGCAGGTCTCACAGAACAAGCCCCAAACGCAAACATGGTACTAAGTGTCACTTAAGAGGTGAACATCAAAGTTACAGGAGCTGCTATCTCACGGGCACGATAAATAGCCAGAAAAGCAGCAGTCTCACACTAATCAAATGTTATGGAATGTGACATAGCTGGATTTTTTTAATATAGATTGCTGATAAGTTTGTGGAATATAGACATCACTTTGGAAACCCCTTGGCAGTCCCTAATAAACTTAAACAGATAGCTATCCATTGTACCTGCAATTCTGCACCTAGGCATTTCCCCAAGAAAGATGAAATTACGTGTCTACAAGAAGAGTTGTTGTTGATGATCATAGCAGATTTACTGATATTAGCTGTCCCGGTTTGCTTTCTATTGCCGTGATGAGACACGGAACAAAGGCAGCATGTGGAGGAAAGGGCTTGTTTGGCTTATAGGTCACAGTCCATCTCTGAGGAAAGCCACGGCATGAGTGCTACTAGCTGGCTCGCTCTTCATGGCTTGTCTAGTCTGCTTTCTTATACACACCAGGACCACCTTTGCAGAGATGGCACCGTCCACAGTGGGCGGGACTCTCCCGTAACTGTCAGTAACTGAGAAAATGCTGCCCATGGGCTCCACAGGCCACGCTGATGGAGGGTTCTTTTTCCCAGGAAACTCTAGTTTGACAACTTATGTTGACAAAACAAACAAACAAACAAACAAACAAAATCAACCTAGCACAATAGCAGAAGCGAGCAACCTAACTGTCTATCAGCCGAACAGCGCAGCACACTGAAGTCTATCAATACAACGGAATGTTACCTGACAGTGAAAATGAATAGATTGTCCCACCCTTGGATGGGATCTATACGTGAGGGTTGAAAAGAATGATGGGAAAATGCATCTCTATTGAACATGTCCTTGCCTCTGGTCAGAATTTCCTATGTAATACCCTCTGCTTACATTTATAAGCACTTACATTATATGCATTATATGTGGTCTCGCAATGGGAAGTACATGGAAAGATGTTACAAGTCCCTGTGTACAGAGGACTCCAGCACCCGTAGATTTCGATACCCACAGGGAACTGGTTCCAGGATCCCTCAGACACTGAGAACACTATACTGATGTGTGCATCAATATGAATGAGTCGAAAAACATTGACTAAGAGAAGCCCAACACACAAAAGCAGATCTGGGGCTGGAGGAAGAGCTCAGTTGGTAAAGTGATTGCCCTGTAAGCACAAGGACCTGGGCTTAATCCCTAGAACCCACCAGGCATGGTGGCAAGTACTTATAATTCCAGTGCCGGGGAGGCTCATAGGCTGGCCACTGGAGCCTGCTTGTCACGCTCCAGGCTGTTGAGAGACCCTGTGTCAAAGGACATGGTGGACACTCGAGGAACAACTTGTCAAGGCTGTTGCTTCTGACTATGTGTAGATAGGCACACAGGTACTTGAACACACATGAACATGCACATGCAT
This sequence comes from Mus minutoides, assembly GCA_902729485.2. Lineage (NCBI taxonomy): Eukaryota > Metazoa > Chordata > Mammalia > Rodentia > Muridae > Mus > Mus minutoides. The sequence continues at coordinate 1,200,392 of LR749605.1, forward strand.
AAACATGCACATACGTGAACATGCATACACATGAACATGTACACAGGCACACACACATACACACAAAAGCACCTTCTACAGGAAGCCATATAAATGATGTTTAGGGTAGGAAAAATACTGGGGCATGAGAAATGGCTCTGTGGTTAAGAGCACTTGTTGCTCTTACAGAGGACTAGGGTTCAGCTCCCAGCACCCACATGGTGGCTCACATCTGTCTATAACTCCAAGTTCAGGGGATATGATGTCATTCTTTGACCTCCAAGGGCATCGGGTATGCATGTGGTGCATTTCCATACATGCAGACCAAACTCTAATGCATGAAATAGAAATAAACTTTACAAATTTAAGATGGGATAAAAAACAATCTTTGATCATAGAAATCAGAGTCGTGGTTAAAAGCAGACGGTGCCAGGTAGAAATTAACTGGGAAGGGGACTAGGGAATATTTTGAAGAACCGTAAAATATGCCCTTAAGATCTGTGGATGTAAATTTTACCTAGTTTTTTTTTAAATCATAATCACACTTAAAATACCTAAAACTTGAGTAATATTACAGGTGAGTGAAAAATTGTTTCTAATTATATGCTGCTAAAATTACACCATAAATGTGATTCATAATAGAGGAGACAACTTTTATATTTAGCACATGACTTAAAGGCAGAGAGAGGACTGTTCCGTGGAATGGTGGCTGTTTTCTGCCTAGTAATAAAGAATGCATAAGTACTGTTCTAAACACCCTCTCCCCATCTCATGCCTGAGGAGACTAAATCAAAGGGAAGTAGCTAGGTGGGGGGCATATGGCCATCGAGTGGCAAAGCTGGAGTAAGAGACACACATCTGTCTGCTCAGCCCGTGAAGGCACTTCTCTTGCAAGCCTGGAGATATGAGTTCAGGTCCTAGAATTCTTTTTTAAGACGGGAGTAGGGAACCAATCCACGAAGACGTGACTTCCACATGTACTCATGGAGTGCAGCCCCCACCATCATCATGCATTCATACCCAGTAATGATAAATAAAAACTTTAAAATATCTACGTAATGGCACTGTGTGCGTGGTGACTTGGGTTTATGTTAGATTGCTTCAAAGAAACCTCTTGCTGACTGTTCCAAGGTTCCAAGACATGAGACTGGTTCAGCATGATTATTCCCAGCTCACAGATGACAAAGGAGGAACAGTGTTCCTCCATGGCCCGAGACCCTGTGGATGGGACCCCCAGCTCCAGGGCCCACCCAGCCCTGCCGAAGTCTTGTCCTCTCCATTGTGTTCAGAGCTGTCGTGCCCTGATTCCTGCATCTTGTGAAGGCAGCTAGCCTTCCACTGATGCAGGCTGACATGGCGTGGAGAGACTGTTCAGAGAGCGGCTATGGAGTAACAGAAAGCACGCAGCATCAGGGGAGGAGAGAGGGCCTTGGGGAACTCCGCTGGGCTCACTTCAGGAAATGCACAGTGAAGCATTGTTGATTTTAAGTAAGCAAGGGAAGAATTATGACAGGACTGGGTGGGACAACAATGACCTGAGGGCTAGCTCCTAGCAAAACCAGGTTGAGGCTGGAATTTGTCTTGAGACTATCTTGCATTGTAGATGGTGACCAACCCACCCTGGACTCTCAGCACCAGTCTTCCTCCTCCTCCTCCTCCTCCTCCTCCTCCTCCTCTTCTTCTTCTTCTTCTTCTTCTTCTTCTTCTTCTTCTTCTTCTTCTTCTTCTTCTTCTTCTTCTTCTTCCAAGGTCTTATGTAACCCAGACTAGCCTTGAACTCTCTATGTAACTATGCCAGCTAGTTCTTGTCAACTTGACACAAACTAGAGTCACTTGGAAAGAGGGACCCTCAGTTGAGCAACTGCCTCCATTAGATTGGCCTGTGGACACATCTGTGGGTGTTCTCTTGACTGATGATTGATGTCAGAGGGTCCAGTCCACTGTGGATGCTACAGCCCTGGGTGGGTAGTCCTGGGATGTATTAGAAAGCAAGCTCTGCAAGCCACGTAGAGCAAACCAGTGAGCAGTGTTCCTCCAAGGCCTCTGCTTCAGGTCCTGCCTCCTTCAGGTTCTTGCCTCGAGGTCCTGCCTTGATTTCCCTCAGTGACGGACTGCCAAACAAAATCCTCCCTCCATGTGCTTCTTTTGTCCAATATTTTATTTGCAGTAGTGAATAACCAAACTAAGACAGTAGCTCAATGGTGATTTTGAACCCATACTCCTCTGGACTCTCCTTAGTTCTTTCTTCAATGGCTACGTCCTAGGGACTGTATTTCTCCTGTCACCATCAGGACTCTCAGCCCCATCAGAACCCTTTGCTTAGCTCTACATTCTTTGAAATTTTATATACACTCTCTCCTGGAATTCCTGGCTCACTGGCCAAGCTCTGGGAGACCTAGAACCTGTTATTCCTCTGTTATATGTATTCACGCCTGGGTAACCGCTACTCTGACCTGCTAGGCAGACTTCATTTCCCCCTCTTCTGTGCTCGCACTTCATGCCTGCAGCCTAATTCTACCTTACAGAAAAGCTTCCCTGAGGCTGACACGTCTCTCCCTGAGGCTTGTAATAAGCTCTTAAAGATTCTAATTATCTCAGTTCAACTTTGTTCCATGAGGGCTGAATGGCAGGCCTGACACGGGCTGGGGAGGGAAGACCTCTTGTCGCCTGTTGAAATGAAGGTACTTAAGTGTGATCAGTCCTCCGTGCCTGCCTTGTCTCAAAGGTCCGTCTCTAGCAGGGCCAACTGGAACAGAGAATGTAGTCTATGCAGGTGGCATATTTTGTGCTGTGAAATCTCATCCCGAGAGAAGTTAGGACATCAGTCACCCTGCACATAATACAAGCACTCGGCTCACCTGCATATAGCAGGGTGGGGGGCGGTATTTTTAAATGGCAATGACATAAAGTTTCATTGTATTAAGATCCTGAACCCTCCAAGTCATGATGGGAATGTCCAGTGGTGTGGTCTTTAATGACATTCTGAGCTCAGCTCTACACTGATTGGCCAGGGCAGGGACCGTGTCAAACCAAATAGCCCAACTATCAGAGGAAGCAAGGGTGCTGTTCAATTTCCCATCTAACCTCCTTCTCACCTGACCCCTCTCCACTCAAGGAAAAGGCCATTTTCTCCATCTTCTCGGTGGCAAGAAAGGGAATAGAGCATTAGGAATTTTTAATGGATTTGTCTGAGGCCATTTGAAATGGAGCTGAAATGTCAGTCTCTAAGACTGGTGGTGGAGGAAGTGAGTGGTGAGCGGGAATGAACTCAAGTGAGCTGAGGTATCACAGTCCCCAGGGATACCTCGGAATGGCGGAGGGCCTCCGGCTTCCCCTAGTGAGGATAGCACTGCTTGCTAATCCTCCCAAAATGTAGCTCTTCCAAAGTGTGTTTTGTTTCCTCGGTGCATCTCTCTCTCTTCACTGTTTCCGAGTGATTTGTTTAAGCAAATATTTATTTATATTCCCCCGAATACATTACAGGTATATGGAGGGAGAGAGAGTTCAGCTCTTCTGCCAGAGACTATTCCTCACAGCTGAGTCCCCAGAATCCAAGACAATGAGGTTTTTAGTGCATCTCCAGGTGGAGCTGAGCTGTGATGCGTACGCTCTATAGTGACTAATTTCTCTGTGTTTCACGGCCCCTCCACAGGGCCAGAAGAAGCAACAGAGGAAATGCTTTCTGCACAGTCAAACCCAACAGCGCCTCTCAGGCCTCATCGGCCCTCCATAGCTGAGTTTCGAAGCTCATCATTCCTGGGGACCCCAGAGCACAGCCATATCCGAGGCTCATTAAGACCTTATAGGATGAAAAGGCCTTTGATTATTCAGAGCAGTGGATCCTTGGGGAAGCCCAGTGCACACCAGTGCTCACCTGATTCTGGAGTTATATTGTGTGTGGGTGGCCTGAGGGAGAAATTAACAGAGGCGCAAAGCTCAGGTGTGATCGCTCACACTTCCCTCCCCTCAAACGCTTGGTGGAGCTTCTTCTTTTCGATTTTTGTTTTCTTTTGTTTTGTCCCTGGCTAGTGCTAAAGACTCTTTCCTGTCTTCTCTATTTCCCATTCATTTTTTGTGAATACAGCTTCTCTGAGTTTTTCAGCATGTCGTCTTTATCTTAGATGCAACTAGGCAACCATTTCCATATGTCCCTGTCACCCATACATCACACATACACTTAAAAACACACACACACACACACACACACACACACACACACACACACACTGAGTTGTTTATGTGAACCCTGGCTTCCTGGTCAGGGGCCAGCTCTCCCTCCTGTGTCATAAAAGCCATTCATCCCCTGGAAATCTCTTATTAAACAGAGTAGAATGGCTGGGCATGGTGGCTCACACCTGGAGGATAGTTGAGCGTTCAAAGTCAGGCTATAGTGCCACACTGTTTCAAAAATAACAGGATGAGGCCACTGAGACCAGAAAATGAGAGTTTGTTCCTATAGGGAACAAGCCTGGCCCAGCCCCTTGGCTCTCCTCCCTCATCTGTGTATGGCAAGGGCCAGAGGGCTCTTCCCACCTTTCCTTGGCCCGGGGCTTGTCAAGAAGGGTCTTCAGACCTTCTGGGAAAGGAGGGCACAGCATGTTTCCCTAATACCAAATCACTTGGCCACCCAGCTATGGCTACCAGTGACAGCCCATACTAACTCCCAGACAGAATTGTGTTCAAGTTGGGAAAAGGCTTCCATGAGATAGACCGCTGGTTGAAGTTGGTGAGGATTTAAACATGTTTCCCTTTTAATTACAAAAGTAAAGTATAATCTTTAAGAAAAAAAATCATATATATAGTCAGGGATACAAATCAGAGACTGTTTATCTAGTACACACAAGGGCATTGTTTGATTGTTAGTCGTGTGCGCGCACGCACACACACACACACACAACCAGGCGAGATGACACAAGACAGTATTTGGAAGCCTATGTCAAGTCTTAAGAAGTAAAGGTTAGCTTGAGCTACAGATAGAGTCTATCTCCAAAAACCAGCAAAACAAGCAAACAAACAGAAAACTAAACAATTAACAAATTAATATATAATATATATAATGTACAGTAAGAGCCTGAAGTGTGTATATGCTTTGCAGTATCTACACCTTGCTCCACAGAGATGGTTGTTTAGTGATTTTGGTCTTTCTGTATGGATGTATTAAAATACATGTACATATACTGTGGAGTTATTTTTGTTTAAGAAACAATATCCTATCACAACACTACCTGCTTTTGAAAAGTAAGTTAATTGTAAGTAATAATTTTAACATGGATAGAATCCCAATCCTTCTCATAGGATGCCATCCCTCCCAGAACAGTGTGCCTCTCCTTTGTATGTATCATTCTTATATCTCATACACACTTGATCTTGGGCATGTTTTATATATTGACTGAGTCTGTTCCAAGCCTGTGGCTTCCCCTTTATAGTCCCCTGAGGGTGGGATCCTGTAGATGTTGTCTTACTAGAGTCACCATGGTTCTGTACACCAAGCATTCCAGTGACTGCTTCTCAACGTGGTTTGGACTAGTAGGTGCCTTCAGTCCTTGCTAGCCTATGCCCCTCTGCCTGCTCCTGTTCTCTCTTAATTTAATTCTTCCAGCAGCTTGACCCAGACCGGATAGGTCTGAAAAGAAGGTGATTTCAGCCTTTCCACTTAACAATCCCCATCAGAGGAGGTGGCGTGGAGCAGGGAGGGTGGTCTGAGACACCTATGTCTATTGCATGAAATAGCAAGAAGGTAGGGTGTATGTGTATGGCACAGGGAAGAAGCTACCTGAGCCTGTCTTCTCTGCAAGGGGGCTGGGGGTGGCATAGATATGGGAAGGGAGACAGAGTGGGAGAGGGAGAGACCTGGCCGTGTGTCTGGCGGAGAACGACCACCTAGGACATAGTGGTTGTATTTCCAGTTAGCTGAGGTTCCTTTGCTCAATTCAGACATAAGCAGGCAAAGCAACAGCTCCCCTAGTGTCTGCAGCTCCTTAAGTCAACTCCCAGCTGGTTGGGGGAACTCTTTGGTCTTCAGAGCTTGCAACTCCCAGAAACTCTCAGGGCTCACCACTGTGCTGCCAGCTGCTCCCAGAGTTACCAGCCCTGGTTACTGGCCATTTTCAGTACCAGCAATCTTTGATGTAACCAGCCAATGGTTCAATGAACGAGCTCAACTTGCCAGTAGAAATTGCCAACACATGAAGTAGAACTGATTGAGAGAAGAGCCAGGTGTGGTGCACACAGCTTTAGTCACAAGGTAGAGGCAGTCGGTGCTGCTTACACAAAAAAAGGAGGGCGCACACACACGCACACGCATGCTCAGAGTCCTGCTGGCTACCCGCAGAGGTTTACAGAGTCATGCCAGTCTGCCCAGACATAGTGGATCTGCCTGCTCTGGCTAGGCTGTCAGGTGGTAGAAGCTGGGTTGCTTGAGGACCCAAATAAGGATATTAAAGGAGCAGGTCATGGAGAGGCTGTGCCATGAGTCACTTGGGACCACGCAGGACACCTTAGCAAATTCTCCCAGAGCGGTCCTCAGTCATCTCTTAGACCCTAAGATTGAAGGGAAGTTGGGACCTATTCTTGGCCCCAGAAAATCCTGGGATGGCTTTGGATGTGGTCACAGAAGTGGGCTAGATGCCACAAAGGCTGGCAAGATGCAGAGCCTCATTGCCTTATGGCCCAGGTTTCTGCTGGGGCAAGCAGGGCTGCGGGCTGTCGGAGACCAAGGGAGCGCCCAGTTAAGTGGTAAGATAGAGCACAGGTCTACCCTGGTTCCTGGACTAGCCTGGGCCTTCCTAAATTTTAGTGATCCATCTATAAAATTGAGTTCATGGCCTTTCACTGCTAGGTCAGACAAGAGGTTATATATGGGGACTCCCCTCATTCTGGAATGAGCTGCATAGCCAAAGGGTCAAATGCTGTTCTGACACTCTCAAGATGAGAGTATCCCCAGCTCATTATCTAGACAAGTCTGACTGAAGGATCTCCTCTCTCCACAGGGCAGTCCTTCTACTCCCGGGTCCTGGAGAACTGCGAGGATGTGGCTGACTTCGATGAGGTAGGATATCTGAGTCCCTGTTCTCACCCCTCTCCAGCAAGCACCCCGTCTCCGCCCAATGTGCTGGTCCTAAACCCTGGGTGCCTTGTGTACAGCATGCTTCATCTCTGAGTGACTTCCTGGGAGGAGCAGGTGGGTGGCTGTGGGGGAGCCTCCACTCAGCATGATCCCACGAAGTGAGCGATAGAGCAGAGCAATGGCTGCCGCCAGGTCAGAGCCCTTCTGACCGCTGTAGAGAAAATACCCACCAGATTTCTAAACCTCAGGGTGAGTCTCTCTAAGGGGTCAGCGGGGTTGCCATTAGGGTCTTTCCCCAGGGTCTCCTGGTATCCTTGGAGGAACCAGGCCACCAGAGCTTCAGAGATGCCCAACTCACACAAGACTCTCCCTTTCTAAGAACATCAGGGTATCTCTCCTACTATGTTCTCAGATACTTCCTAGGTGGGAACATCAAAGACACATGCTCAGTGGTTCTCCCCGCCCCTCAGAGGTGTTTGTTTGTTTGTTTGTTTGTTTTCTGACCTATAGACTCAGATCACTGAGTATACACTCACTTCAGTTTATGTGCTGCATCTCATTGGCCCCTGGAAGGCCCCATCCCTGTCCTTTGGTATGAGTGCATACATGTGTGGGTTTCTCCCTGGTCCTCATTCTTTCCCCTCTACCCCACTTCTAATGTAGTCAGCAAATTCCTCTTGCTGTTCTATACAATCTGGCAAGGTTTGGACTGCTGTAAGCATATGTATGTTTGTTTACTTAAATGACAATATGTTAAATATTTTCTGTTCTATTTTCCACTATATACTCTTTCTAAGTTCCATCTGTGTTGCAAAGCGCTGATTGGGACACAGCCAACAGTGGGTGACCAAACCACTCTGGTCTGCCCGAGATGGAGAAGATTCTAGAAAAACAGACCTTCAGTACTAAAACAGGCAGGTCCTGAGCAAGCCAGGATGAGTTAATTGGTCATGTGCTTTCTTCCAGGGCTGGTCCCTAGCTCGTGCCACTAGAAATACAGAAAATGGTCCCCACACCTCACCTGAACCTGTGTGAGTGTCTTCCCACGATAAGCACTAGAATCAGGAATTATACACCTAAGTTGACCAGGCACAGCCACTGCCTGTGCTTCTGTCAGAAGAGAGTGACCCTTCCTCCACCCACATCCTCATCTATGGTTGGGTTTTCCCTCCCAGGCCCCTGGTTTTCACCAGGCCAACAGAGATCTCTTCTGGTTGCTAGGGGACATGAGCATCTCTTGAGAATGTCTTTAGCCTCTTACTTTCCTCTTTTGCAAATTGTCATCTTCCTAGCCCTTTTACCAGTTTACCTCTTCTTATCGACTTGCAGATCTTCTTTGTATATTCTGGTTAACAATCTCGGTTGGTTTTAGATGTTAAAAACACCTGCCTCAGATGTAGCTCAATTGGTAGGGTGCTTGCCAAGTATGCACAAAGCCCCTGGAGTCCATTTCCAACACTATATATACCAGACATGTGGCGTACACCTGTAATGAAGCATTAAGAAAGTAGAGGCAGGCCGGGCGTGGTGGCGCACGCCTTTAATCCCAGCACTCGGGAGGCAGAGGCAGGCGGATTTCTGAGTTCGAGGCCAGCCTGGTCTACAGAGTGAGTTCCAGGACAGCCAGGGCTATACAGAGAAACCCTGTCTCCAAAAAAACCAAAAAAAAAAAAAAAAAAAAAGAAAGTAGAGGCAAAAGTTCAGGTCATCCTTAACTACATATCAAGTTCAAGGCTAGCCTTAGCTAGATAAGATTCTGTGTAGAATAAGAGAGTTGGGGGGGGGACCTTTTTCCAGTCTCAACTATCGATGAATGAGGTCCAAAGTCTAACTGTTGCTTTGTGGATTTCTCCCAGGTACTCTTTGAGCTATGGGTTACTATATTGTGGAACTGTGGTAGTAGTTGCTATATTTCATAATTTCTCACTTATGCATAAGGTTTTCCTTCTTGTCCCCCATGATATTTTTATATTAATTCCTATCTTATTGGATACTAAGATTGATACCTAAGTATTTGTGGCACATGACTGCAACCGAGTATTTGATAGACTGAGGCATGAGGACTACAAGTTTGAAGCCAATATGGAGTCTTCCATTTTACACACACACACACACACACACACACACACACACACACACACACTGCAAATTTCAGCTTATTTTTCTAACTACATTTTCAATTTTTTAATTTTCATTATATCCATATGTTAAGATGGATCTTCTCTTAGATCTCTTTATTCATTTGAGTGTTTCTGGATTTTTTAAGACTTTTTTTTTTTTTTTTTTTTTTTTTTTTTTTTTTTTTTTTTTTTTTTTTTTTTTTTTTTTTTTTTTTTTTTTTTTTTTTTTTTTTTTTTTTTTTTTTTTTTTTTTTTTTTTTTTTTTTTTTTTTTTTTTTTTTTTTTTTTTT
>LR749605.1:1209946-1234946 GCA_902729485.2 Mus minutoides
TGGGTCCTCTGTAAATCTAGTTACAGATGTTGAGAGCCCCCGTGTGGTTGCTGGGAATCAAGCCTGGGTTCTCTGCCAGAGAATCTGCTGCTTTTCATCTCTGGGCCATCTCTCCAGCCCTGCTGTTTTCCTGTTTCATGAATGACAATGTTTCCATATCTCCAGCCCTGGTGTTTTCCTGTTTCATGAGTGACAATGTTACCCATTTCCATTTACTTCTATGGTCTGCCCACTAGGTTTGTATCCATCAGCACCTTGTTTTAGATTTCCCATTCCTTTTGTCCACTCCTATCTGCTAACCAAGGCTCAATGAGGCTTAGTAGAAAGGTTATAACCTTGTATGCAGTTCCCTTATACAACCAAACATCCCCATCCATGACTTGCAGAAGTCATTCTGAGTAGTTTCTCATTTAAAATCAGAACTTCAGGGGTTCCTTGTGCCTCTCTGGTTCCTCTGCTTCACCCAGCCCTTTGAGCTGGCTGATGTACTGTCTCCATCAGATATCCTTTAACCTTGTAGCTTATTAACTCCTAATCCAGAAAATCAACACCCTCATTGAGACATATGTGTAGGCAAAACACAAATGCACATAAAATAAAAATTATTAAGATAAGCCTTTCTTATCCATATAATGTTACTATTTATTACAGAAGAAAAGCTAATTAACATGCTAATGAGATGGGTGTGTTTGTTGGTCTAATACAACACCATCCAAAATATGCTGATTTGATACACTCTAAGGAATAACATGAGGAAAAAATACTAAAAGTCTTTGCTTCCATGATTAGAACATTGTTTCTCTGAGAGCAGGAACCTTTGTATATACAGTGGAAACATTGTAATCCACACTGAAGAGCGGCTCAGTCTGAAACAGGATTTGGGCAGTGTTCATGAGCGCTGTGTGCTAGGATGCTGTGTGTGTTGTGTGTTCAGCGCCACGGCTGCAGGGAAGCGGTGGCAGGCAGCACAGAGCACACCAGACGCACCTCACACTTGCTAAGTGTTTGAGTTTCAATTGGCTTTGGTCACAGCATATTCAGAAACCTTGACTGTTGACAGTGTTAGCCATTCCCAGCTACAGCTGTGTGACTCCCACGTAGGGCCCCAACATCAGCTTTGCTAGTTTGGTTAGATTCTGTATTCTAACCTTGAGGATGTGCAGTTTCTTTGACTTTTCTTTGCCTGGGCCTTGTTTTACTTTTAAAAGATGAATAGTCTCTATTTAAAAACAAAACAAAACAAACAAACAAAAAAACTCTGATTTGGCTGGAGAGACGGATTGACAGTTAAGAGAAATGGCTACTTATTCAAATGTCCTAGGTTCAATTCACAGTACCCACATGGCAGCTCACAACTTTCTGTAGCTCTAGTTCTAGAGGATCCAACACCCTCTTCAGGCCTCTGTGGGCATTGTATGCATGTGGTGCATAGACATTCAGGCAGGCAAAATATTCATACATTTTAAAAATAAAATAAAAACATCTGCTACCTTTACTTCTTGGATCCCTTGAGGGTCCCTTGGGTTTTGTTCTCTTCTTCTTTGGGGTTTCGTCCAAAGGAGTCATTCAGTCTTTTAGCAGTATGCCTTCCCAAGCTCTATAAATCTGTGAATATCTTTCTTACTTACTCAAGTTTGAGAGTTCTACTAGATCAGGAATTCTAAGTTTAAGATTCTTTTTCTCACAATTGAAAAAGTATAATTTTATGTTATGGTTTAAAAAAGCCTGCTGGCCCTCAGATTCTTAGAGCTCTGTGGGCAATCTTTTTTTCCCTCTTAAAAAAAAGAAAAGAAAAAAAAACATGAATCTCATACCTAATATATATTATATATGTCATAGTTTTTTGCCTTTGAATATATATATATATATTTTTTGAGGTAGTCTTGAGGTTCAGTTGTTCTATCTGGCTGAGGGGTCACCCTAACCAGTTATTTTTCCTCCTGGGCCAATTCCATGTGGGAGAACTGGGAGTTCAGACCCAGGGCTGGAGAGAGGAAAAGCAAGGTCTCATCTTGTGCTACATCACCACAGCTGCAAGGCCACTGCCTCCCTACTAAGTGTGTCCCTCAGTCCTGGGACAGCTGGACTCCTCACCATTCCTGAGGGTGTTCTGTTCTTGTTTTCTCTGTCTCCTTGTTGTGTAGCTTTCAACTTCAGCTTAGCTTCTGTTGTCACATTTGTCAAATCATGCTGGGAACAAATATGCGTTCTCTCTGGGAGACAGCAAGCAAAAGAGGGAAGGCTGTGATAAAGATACCCCACTGCATCAAGAGCTGTCATGAGGCTGCAGCCCCATGGCACAACCTGTTGGCTCCTATCCCCATCTCCTTTCCTCATTCAGGGGCTCTGGATCAGTTTCTCATGGGCCTGCCTTCTAGGGCCTATAGCAAGCACCTAACTTCCTTTCAAGACTTCTAGGGGCCCTATCAGCTCAAGTCCCAGGCAATGAGCAACCTGATGCCCCTTTGAAGGACAATGCCACCCCTTTCCATGCCCTGCACCCGGGACACCTGAGCCACAGATAATGCATGGCATTCAAAGTTAATCACCGTGTCTTTCCTCTTTCCAGAGAAGCCCAACACGGATCAGGTAGAGGATGTCCTTGATGCCACTGGACATCTGCATGGGACATATTCTGAGTGTCAGAAGGAAGGGTCCCCTGAGCTAGTGGGAGAACAGGGATGTGTCATATAGGAACTTTACATGGGCCTGCTTCTGGGACAGTGCTCAGTGAACACAGGGAAGAGGCAGAAGCCAGGGAGCTATGGCAGACGCTGACAGGGTCAAGAACCACCACCGGGTAGGGAGAAGCTTGCTCACATTGCTACCTGGCCTTTAGGAATGGGGATGGTGACCAGGAAGTTCCCGATTATTATGTAATGGAGAGCCACTGGTGTGGAGTGGGGTGGGGCCAGGAGTGATACAATATCTGAGCCGTCCTCTCCCATCTACTCCCCATGATAACCGATGACTGATGACACTCAGTCCACAGAGTAAGCATCCCTTACAAGGTGACAGAATAAAAGTAGCCAAGCCAGGATTCTAAGTGAACGTCAAGACTAGATCTGAAAACCTCTCTGGGCACACCAATAAAACCTGTCCCAGGCCTTCTGGCTCTGGCTGGCTTGTTCACAAGAACCAGGCTTCCCTCCTTCCTCTAAAAAGGTCCCATAGCCTGGCTACCACTGGTCACATTTCACAAGGCAGGCGGGACAACTCCTGGACCCCCAAAGAGATCACAGAGATATATCTTTGCCTTGGGTAGGAAAGTCCCACATCCCCCTGGCTATCCCTAATAGGAACTGCCCATCAGATGTTCCAGAACAAGTCTGGGAAAGAAATTTTATGAACCCTTCAGGGGTTTCTCTGTCCCTATATTCTGACTAGGGACTTTGGGAACTGGCTTAGAGAGAGAGACATGGGGAGCCTTGGAGTCAGGAGACCTGGGTTTCTTCTTTAGGGTGAGGCACTGCTTGATTCAGACACAGGTAGGTGAGCCACTTTGACTGAGCAACCTGAGTGGGCAGGAGGTAGCTGGGAAGAAAAATAATGCCCATCCTACAGTGATGGAAACAGAGCCAGGCAGTGTCCCCTTTCCTAGGGACTGGAATCCGAGATCCCTCATTGAGCCTGTGGCTCTGAAGAAGCTGAGGCAGAAGGCAAGGCTGGGGGAGCTGAGGGAGCTGTGAGAGCATGCCGAGTCTAAGCCCCAGCCTGGTTTGGCTTTAACACAGGCACTGTTTGAACTCCATGCCCTACCCTAATCCCTATCCTCTCAACCCTATCCCCACCCCCAATCCCTACTTCCTACTCATCCCCTCTATCCCTGAGTAGGCCTCAGGCATTTGAGATTCTGGCTGGCTTACTCAAGTGAACTAGGTTTCCCCACTGCTCAATGCTAAGACCTGGGCACTTAAGGGAAGAGAGCTTTGCCTGAGCTTTCTGCTCTGTGGAACGGGCTTGAAGAACAGCAGCCCCAGGTCAGAAGGAGCCATGTCAGGATTTGAACGCTGGTCTGTCTGATTCCTGTATCCAGATCTGGAATGCTCAGCCAGCTAGTGTTGTGCACAGACCTGTAGCTCTAGCCTTTAGGATTGGCAGCAGGTAAGGCACAGATGACCTACAGGCACCTTAGAGATCACTTAGTGGAACTTCACTATTTTACAGCAGGTGAAGTGGGTCAGTGTGGGGAAGGGGTTCCCTGAGACTTTCAAAGGAACACAAACATAAAACTAGAACCCAGGTATTTCAGCCCCCAGAACTGTTTCTATTATACTACAAATCTCTACAGAAAAATCTCAACTCTCAAGTTCCCCCTAACAGACACACAAAGCAAGAGGGTCTGTGCTTTCTGTGCCTTCTGACAGGACACTCCACACCTAGTCAGTGGGCAAGCCAGGACTAATTCAGCTCATCCTCCCACAGATATCAGGGAACTCTGTGGAGTCCCAGATCCCTGAGGTTGATAGGATACAGAACACCATGCCCTGGCCACTACCAGCCAGGTTAGCCCAAGTCTGTAGATGGAAAACTGGGTCACAATTGGACACTCAAGTGCTCCTAAGACTGTTCCAGGCAGAGATCACCTTTTCCTCCTCCACCACTAGTACATGCCCCCCAGCTCCTGTAAACAGTCCCATTGCACATGCTTCAGTTTGTTCTGTCCTCAGAGCCTTCTAAGTACATCTCCAGAACCTGGAAACACCCTGCATCCCTGCATCCCTGTGTCCCTGCACCCCTGTATCTCTGCATCCCTATATTCCTGTATTCCTGTATCCCTGTATCCCTGCATTCCTGTATCCCTGTACCCAGCATCCCTGCACCCCTGCATCCCTATATTCCTGTATTCCTGTATCCCTGTATCCCTGTATTCCTGTATCCCTGTATCCCTGCATCCCTGTTTCCCTGTATCCTTGCATCCCTGTATCCCTGCATCCCTGCACCCCTGCATCCCTATATTTCTGTATTCCTGTATTCCTGTATCCCTGCACCCCTGCACCCCTGCATCCCTATATTCCTGTATTCCTGTATCCCTGTATCCCTGTATCTCTGTATCCCTGTATCCCTGTATCCCTGTATCCCTGTATCCCTGTATCCCTGTGTCCCTGTATCCCTGTGTCCCTGCATCCCTGTATCCCTGCATCCCTGTATCCCTGTATCCCTGCATCCCTGCATCCCTGCATCCCTGCATCCCTGCATCCCTACATCCCTACATCCCTACATCCCTACATCCCTACAACCCCGTATGCCACACGGAGCACAAAGAATTCTGAGCAAACATGAGGTTTGGGCAGCAGTGTTGGGCTTAGCAGGCCCAGGGTCCCAGGCTTAGGGGTTGAATGAAGCCAAATATTAAATAATGAGCTGGCTTTCATTGGCAACCACTTTTCTGGGCACTTCCAGAAATAAAAGCCACTACCCTTACCTGCAGTGGCCATGGGAAGAGACTTATGCTAATGCTGCCAAGCTGGAGAAGCCTCTGCAACCCTCAAGTGTCTGTCATCAAGAAGTCAAGTCTTGCCCAGATCCTGGAACAAACAGCACTGTAATAATAATTATAATAAATGGCCCCATTAACTAAACACTTCCTGTGTTCTGGCTGTTTGCCAAAAGCCCGGCCAGCCTCAAAATTAGCCCCAAAAGAACTCACTCCTGTTTTCACCTGATGGGTGTCTGTACTATAGTCCCTTCTATTACTTGAGACTTGTTTGCTGACAGTCCACTGTGTACCAGACCCTATAAGAGTGTGAGGAAGCCCCATGGACCAGGCAGTCACCTGTGCTCCTGCTCTGATTACCCTGATAGTGACCATCATGACATTCTGGGAGCCAATAGGAAGGAGAGGGAGCAGGAGCAGGAGATTGAGGCAGGGGCATGGAGCCCAGCTCTGCTGCTGGTGGGCAGTGATCTTGACCCAGACCTTACAAGGAGAATCACAAGCAGAATGGGGTAATGTCACGGTTATCTAGTGCTATGTAACAAGCCCCCAGTGACTGACAACCTTTGCACTTCTGATTCTGAGGCTGTTTCTGGCTGTCTGCTGGGTGGCTGTGATAGTGTCCCAGCATCTATCTGGGTCCTTTCTGTCTCCTCCAGCCTCACATCCCCCAGGGCCTCCCTCTCCACGGGCCTCCCTTCCAGCAGGATGGCCTAGACTTCTTCATGTGCCACTGATTTCCAATATAAGGAAGAATGGAAGTTTCCAGGT
Source organism: Mus minutoides (assembly GCA_902729485.2). Classification (NCBI taxonomy): domain Eukaryota; kingdom Metazoa; phylum Chordata; class Mammalia; order Rodentia; family Muridae; genus Mus; species Mus minutoides. The sequence goes on from LR749605.1 coordinate 1,216,155, forward strand.
GCCACACAGCCTCATGGTTGAAACCTTTTGTTGCTAAAAGGCATAGGTCCAGCCTAGACTCAAGGTGAAGCAACACAGACCCCATCTTGTGAGAAGAGATGTCACAGAGAAAAAGGAGAGAGGGGGACCAGGAGCAGACACCCCTGGATAACAGCAGAGTCATGCTTCCCCAGTGTTTACCTTGTGCCGGAGCCAAGGTTAGGTGGTATACCATCCATACTGGGAAGCGTGGTAACTTGTCCAATTTCTCATAGTTGTTAAATATCAGCACCAGGGCTTGAATCTGTATATTCTGCCTCTTAGTACTCAATTGATCTAATTAATAAAAATCAATTAATAAGCTACATTACAGGGAAAATCCTAAATTTCAGTGTCCTTATCTGTGAAGTAAGGTTAAACTGTTAGTACACCAGGTGTCAAGTGGTAGCAGGTACCCAGTAGGTGGTCAGCACTCAATAAATAAATGATTTTGCAGCTAGCAATCTAGAAAGGCAATCAAAACCACAGCCCACCCCTGAAACTCAGCTCTCTCTAATCTACCTGGCTCAGTGGACAGCCCAGTGTCAGGGAGTAAGACCTCATCTAAGCTTGAAGACTGGAGTTTAGTCCTGCCTCCGCCACAAATTAGCTATGTGCCCTTGGATGCTTCTCTCTCAAGTCCTCTCAGCAGAAGGGCATTTTTGCCACATTACCAGAGTTGTTGCTAGAGAGCAATGGCCCCAGGTTTACTATCGCGATAGAAACCTCCCCCCATAACTCCTTCCCTTCAGCAAGACACTTCAGGAGTTGAGCAGCATTGTCTGGTTGTGGGGGGTATGGTGAACAATGTCTCCTGGGGGCCTCCAAACCCCCAAACTCCCCACCTTAACTGGCTGTGTCCTCAGCATATGTGTGCATCACTGTAATGGGTACAAAAGGAAATGGCAGCCAAAGGGAGACACTGAGAAATGAAATCAGGATTAGGACAAACAAAAGAGGTGTGGAAGGCATGGGAAGGCCAAGGCAGATACAGTGTGAAGGCGGCAGAGGCAGAGCAGAGAAGGGCCAGGGAAACAGATGGACTACAACATGCACAGAGCCTTGCAGTGGGTAGGGAGGGGGGCAGGGAGTGGGAAGCAAGCCCGAACCAATAGTGACTTTTGTTTCTGCTGTGCTAGGTCTCTTTCCATATATCATCCTGTCGCTAGTGTGATTCCATTTGGTTCTTTTGTTGTTGTCTTGTTGTTTTGTTTGTTTGCTTTTGTTTTTGTTTTTTCGAGACAGGGTTTCTCTGTGTAGTCCTGGCTGTTCTGGAACTCACTCTGTAGACCAGGCTGGCCTCAAACTCAGAAATTTGCCTGCCTCTGCCTCCCGAGTGCTGGGATTAAAGGTATGTGCCACCACGCCTGGCTTCCATTTGGTTCTTGCAGCAGCCTTTCGAGATATATATTTGTCTTAGTCTGTCTTCTGTGTCTATAACAGGTTAACTGAGATGGGGTCATTTCTAAAGCATAGATGTTCATTTGGCTTTCTGTTCTCAAGGTGAGAAGTCCAAGAGCATGGCACCAACATCTGATCAACATCTGGCGAGGGTCTCCTTAATGCATCGTAGTATATTGTCTGACATCACACAGTGAGCTGGGGCAAGTGCCACACAGGGCCTGTGATCCCACATAGAGATTCTAGGCCCATCAGGATCAAAGCTGGGGACCAGGAGCCTCAAAAACTTTCCAGAAATCAGTCTAACAAGCAACAAAGAGTAAGAATCAATGAGAGACAGAGATGGGGAAAGGCAGAGACACAGAAAGACAGAGACAGAAATACAGAGGCAGAGACAGATATAGGGAAAGACACAGACAGAGAGGCAGAGACAGACAGAGACAGAGAAAGGCAGAGGCAGACAGAGACTTAGACAGACAGAGACAGAATCAGAGACAGAGGAAGAGACAACGCAGAGAGGCAGGCCGTTATGTCCTGTCAGCTCTTGTGAGCCACTGAACTACACCTCAGTGGGGCTAAGCAGAAGCCTGCTGTGTCTCTGAGTCTCCTGTATCCCGTCATCAGTTCCTCCGCTGACCCCACTGTTCCCACTGTGTCCATCTAAAACCATTCTCAGGGTCACCACCAGCTTCCCCAACTCCTTCTTTCTTACCAGTGCCAGGAACCACCCATAGCCCCCAAGTGGAAGAAATACCTTACCTGCTTCACCCCAAAACAACAGCCTCAATGGGCCCTCTGTGCCCTCCCCTGGGCCCACAGATAATGAGTCAACCATGCAGTCTTGTCTAAGCAACTCAATTAAGAAAGCAACATGCTCCATAGAGCCAAGTTGAGCTGAGCATTGCAGGCCTCAGACAGCAGGAGCCAGAGCTATGCTAAAACAGGTCCTGGGGCTGCCAGGAGCCCCACCTACCTACCTCTCTGGGGCTGCCAGGAGCCCCAGCTACCTCTAGCCTCTCTCCATCCCATGCTCGCATCAGGGTTGCTGTCTTCATCAGCATTACTGTAGCTGTGATGAAACACCGTGACCAAAGCAACTTGAGGAGGAAAGGGTTTTCTGGTTTATGCTTCTACATCACAGTTCATCACTGAAGGAAGTCAGGACAGAGACCTGGAGGTAGAAGCTGATGCAGAGGCCTTGGAGAGGTGCTGCTTACTGACTCACTCAGCCTACTTTCTTATAGAACCCTGGACCACCAACCCAGAAGTGGAACCACCCACAATGGGTTGTGCCCTCACTCATTGATCACCAATTAAGGAATTGCCCCACAGACCTGCCTACAACCCCATCTCTTCTCAGTTGAGGTTCTCTCCTCTTGGACACTCTAGCTTGGGTCAAGTTGACCTAAAGCTAACTAGCCCTCACAGTTTCCTCGGGATGTGGCCCATGCTGACATGAAGGGAGATGGCAGCGAGCAGCCAGGATGGCCCTGTAAGACCAACCCTGAAAGTCCTCAGTCTGGGAGAAGGCCATACAGCTGTGGAGCAGCAGGCTTACAGGGACAGCTCTCAGAAGCTTCTGTTCAGCAGTGTCCACTCAGCCATCAGCAGAACTCTCCCTCACCCCTATTTCTCAGAGCCGTGGCTACTCTGTCCATGAAACTGGGCAGACACCAGCTTCCTGGGCGGTTGGAAAAAACTAAAAAAATCAATGTGCTTAAAGACTTCAGCCTCCTGCATAATGCCAAGTTTTCTGTAAACATTGTTATCACTGTTATTTCTGAACTGTTGACTGGTCTGAACTGGGTAGGGAACATAGGGGACCTTTAAAACTGAAGTCACTGTGCTCTATCTAGTCTGTCCAAACCCTGGTACCATCTTTCAATAGCTCCTAGCAGCTCTTGATGCCTTCCAGTCACTCTGAAAACCCAAGGCCCAACTGCACTGGAGGTGTGGCTCAGTTGGATGGGTGCTCATCTAGCATGCAGGACAGTAAGTTCCATCCCTAGCACCCAATAAAACAGATGGGAAGGTGGGAGCCTGTAACCCAGCACTTAGGAGGTGGGGGATGTTCAAGTTCTGGGTCAGCCTGGGATACAAAGCAAAGCCCAGAAGGATCTAGACTCCAGCCCACACCAGTTTCTTCCCACCCATTTCCTCTGTCCCGGTTGTTCCTACTCTGCTCCCTTTCCCACAATGGCATGATCAGCACCCCCGTGATCAGACAGGTGGCCTTGAGAGGGAATGTGGGGCATGATCAATGGAGGTGATGGAGACCACAGGCCACAATGGGCCCCAAGAGAAGCAGACATCTCTGGAGGCAGGGTTCATTGAGAAGCTCACTTAATTAGGAGGAATAAGGGCTATTTAAATCTTTGGAGAGTGGGTAGAGGCTTCAGGGTAAGTGAATATCATTGGGCTGAGCCAGGGTCCTGGGATGCCTCATTTGCATAAGGAGGAATTCCAGGCGCTGCTGGACATGACCTTATAAGGAAAAGTTTAACCTGGCTACCTGTGACCTCCTCTGGTAGAGCCAAGGTAGAGGCACGGGTCAATGTGAGCCAGGACATGCGCAGGAGAGGAGGGGAGGAGGGGAGATGCAGACACGGACACAATCCTACTCCTTCCCATATCTGGTAGAGATTTCCAGGGTTTGGACTCGCCTCTACCCCACTCTTACTCCAGGCCTGCTCCCCACAGCTCCATGGCTCCCCACCCCATGTATATCCTCATGCTTGATGCACCAGGCCTGGAACGTGAGTCCCATCCAGGTCCTCTTATCTTCCTCCAGCTTTAACAGGGTATGGGAGTGTGGTCTCTACAATGGGTGTGGCTCATCCTTGTGAAACAAGTTTTGACCTCCCTTGGATACTGTCAGCATGCAGGGGGCCAGGGGAAGGGGTGGCATCTACAAACTCGGGCTTCCTCGATTATGTTGTGTAGTGAGTTCTTCCAGGGACCTGAGTGGCCTGTGTCATGGTATGCATCCCAGCCTTGAGCCCTGGCTCTAACTCACTGTCCCCTGTTACTGGATGGTCAGCCCTATGGCTTCCCTGGATGGCAGGCTTTTGAGTGAGTCTTCTTGGTGGCTTTGCCCAGCTTAGCTCACAGAGAATAAATTCTGTATTTACCAACAGAGGCATGCCAGGCCTCTCCCTACTCAGAAGGCAGGGTCTCTGGGGGTCAGGAGTGGTGATCGGGGAGCACAGCAGGCCATTTGCTTTCCTTACTGGCAGGCAGGGGTCCCTAGGAACTTGCATGTTCCTGGCATTGATGGCTATAAGCTATTTCTGTAGGGGGTACAACAAATGTTGCACACAGATGAATGTCTTTCTAGCTTCTTTTCTTCTTCCCCAATTGTTTTGTTGTTCCAAAAGGGAGGAAGGTTAGGCAAGGACTGGAAGACGGAGCCTTGAGGAAGCCCTAGGAAGGTGCCTGGCTCTGCCTATCATTGGCTTTCCCTAGAGATTGACTCCTTTTATGATCTGCATCGGGTTCCAGGTGCCACTCTTCAGGCATTAGGAAAAGACCCACTGAATTTCTAATCCATCCGTATTATTAACTTAGACATGTCTCCAGGGGTGTGAAGGGAGAAACAGAAAGTGGGACACAGGCTATAGGTCTGACTCGTATAACCTGAGAGAGCTGCAGAATGTGTCCCCACTGCTCGTATTGTCACGATGGAGGACGACCAGGGAGAGCCTAGATTCATCCAAATGGCTTATGTGAGCTGTAAAGTCTGGACTCCAGTCAGCGTGTCCTGAAACCAGCTCCCATCCCACCGGCGGTCTGTGTTTACTGGAGCCCACCCACACCCTGCCCACACCACCCTCCTCAGCTGTCACAGAGCTTGGAGGCAGACCCACAGATGGGAGTCAGAAGCCATTCTTAGGCCTAGGGTCCTCCACTTACCCTGCAACTTTGGCAGCCTGACAAACCTCTCTAGCACCATCTTTGGAGGAGAAGTGGGTAAGAAGACCCACCACACAGTGCAGTCATGACAATGGAATAAGGGTACAGATGATTTGTCCCTGGGGATCCTGGCCCATGAGAGGGGCCAGGCTGGCTGTTAGGAGGCCCCAACTCCTTGCTATTTGCCCTCAAGGCTGCAGCTGTCCCTCTCTCCCCAGACGTTCCGGTGGCCAGTGGCCAGCAGCATTGACAGGAATGAAGTGTTGGAGATTCAGATTTTCAACTACAGCAAAGTCTTCAGCAACAAGTAAGTGGGGAATCCTGGGTGTCGGCCTTGTTCTTGGACCCCTCTTTTTAGGCTTAAAACAGAAACCCTGTACTCTGAGGCCATCTTTAAAGGCCTAAGAGGTCTTAGGCTGGTGATCTTGGCAATCCATTTTGTCCTTTGTGGGATCCTCAAAGTACCCTGGCCCTTCCATCTACTGTCAAGCAAGAGCACCTCACTCTCCTGTGCACCCCTCAATTCTTCTCCCCATTAACACTCCATGACCCTCTTTTTGCCTCTCCCTTACTCATACTAGAAGATGGTAGCCCACCAGAGAAGTTAAAAGTCAAATGCCTGTTATATCCCGTGGCCCTGAGGATAAAGTTGTCTTACAGAGGCTGCCGGTGCTGTGGTTTAGGAGGCAGACATGGTCTCAGACCCTTGGTCCAGTGATTTAAGATGTGAACCTGAGCAGGTTACATAACCTCTCTGAGTTCACTGTACTCATATATGAAAAAGATAAGGATTTGTCTCCAAACAGCTATGGGAATTAAATGAGATAGATCTGTTCATTCATTTACTCAACAAACAGTTACAATATGCAAACTGTATGTCATGAACTGAGCTAGGTACTAAGGAGAGAGATGCGTAACCTCCTGGAGCTTCCCTTCTGTGAATAAAGTTCACCTGCCACGTGCGTGTTATCCTACAAGCTGATGGATCCAAGTAGCCCCATTCTCTGTGGGTGACGCACACATTTTAGAAGGTGCTGAGATGGTGGTTAAATATGAGTGAAATGAGACACTCAGTCCTGGAGTCAAAAATCCATTGCTCCTATGTAATGTGCAGATCATGGCTGAACTGCAAGGTGTCCCAAAAGATATGACAGTGCTAGTTCAGTGAGGTCTCTGTGGGACTCAGCAGTAGGAAGGGAGTGCAGACACAGGAAGCTGACCTATCCCTGGATCACATTAGAGGTAGTCCAGTCTCAACAGGGGAGGCAAAGGGTCTACTCTTTCCAGTAGTTGTGTCTGTCTGGAGTGACCACTCTAATGTTTTCCTTATGGCAAATAGATGCAAGCCTCAAGAGGAAGTCCTAGGGACATTTAACTACTCACCCACATGTCCATTCATCTGTCCATCCATTGTTTCATTCATCCATCTGTCCCATCCCATTCACGAATCCTACCTATTCATGAATCCTACCTATCCATTCATCCATTCATCCATTGAACCCATCCATCCATTCACCCTTCTGCTCATTCATCCATTCACCTACCCATCACCTCACCCTCTGTGTTAGTCATGACTGTTGCTAAAAAGAGGATCAAGGCAAGTCTCTGTCCTCCAGAAGTTGTTTGTCATAGGAAGAGGAGAGGCACACAAGAACCAGGCTGTGTCACTAGGAGAGCAGACATCTGGAAGTGCCAGAACTCTCAAACATCTGTGCTGTCTCAGGAAGTGTTGAGTGCCCACCACTGGGGGAGAAGTGAGCCAAATAGATAAACCTCAAAGAGCAGGTTTCAGGCCTGCTGGCAGGACCACAGAAAGTATGGCTAGGGCAGAGAAGCCTTCTCTTTGTCTCCAAAGGATGGCATCACTCAGTCAGCTTTTTCTGATTCTACAATAAAAAGAAAAAATTTGAGAAAGCATCCCCAAGATAAAACATGGCTTTCTTATTTGGTGTGAGACACTCTGTGATTAATAAGGCAGGAGAAACAGGGAGAAGAGAAGGGCCCAGTGCAGACTGAGTGGATACAGAGTACAGAGGAAAGCAGACTCAGAAACAAGGGAGAGAACCAAAGAACTCCACCCAGGGCCTGTCTACAGATGCCAGAGCTCCCAGGAGCTCAGTGCTAAAACCCTTACTGTGAAAAAAGGGAAACTGAGGCTCAGAGGCACATGGAGGTCCCCAGGAGAGCAGGGACAGGACATATGTCCTCCACCTCCTCTTCTAACCCTCTGTAGCTCTCAGCAGTCAAAGCACATGAATGCTGCAGAAGAAACTGAAGAAGAGGTTTCTGATTTGCCACAGTGGATGCTGCCAGAGCAGACACCAAAACGCAGAGAGCCTGGACCCATCAGGATTCTGGCTATAGACAAAGAAAAAGGTTGAGGAATTTTAAGGGGCATTGGATGACCACACAGTGAATCTACCAAACATTAAAGCTCATTTTAGGTTTTCCTAAATGCAGAACAGAGGGAAGATAGAGGAAGTGTGGCCTATCTCCAAACTGTGCCCTCCCTTCCCCCACCCAAGAGAAAGCAGGAAAGTCACATGGGACCAGGCCTGGTGGAGGATGATCATTCAAGCCACTATTGGCCAAGACCTAGGATGTGAAGAAGAGACACAGGCCAACCTTGGAGTAAGGTGCTTGGAGCTAGGTGGGGGCTCAGGGTTTCCTACCTTGGAGTTAGAGAAGAGGCCTATCTGGTTCTGTCCAGTGGTGTTAGGGGCTTCCAGGAGGTAAAGACATGGTACAAGGGAGGAAAGCTGCTGGCCAGGGACCATAAGGTCCTCAAGTGTGCTAGAACCAGGGCTTTCTCCAAGAAACCTGGGACTTCCATAAAAAACATATTAGGAAGAGGTTTTATGTATCCTGTACAGGACTTTAAGAGGAAATGGCTCCTTCCACCAAGAATGCCAGCTGCTCTGAATAATTCAGAAGCCAGGAGCACAGTGGCAGCCGGACTGAGCCCAGGGCACTTGACACCAGCTCCCAGGGGAGGACGATAAATTATTGACAGGATTCTGGTGCCCAGTTGGTGCTCTGCTGTGGCCAGTCTGTGAGCCCATCTGCACCTGAGGCCTCCTCCCCACTGTCCACCTACCTGATAATTCTGGCTTCTCCCAGGTTACTCTGTAGGGCCTCCATGAAGGCTGCCCTCTTTCTAATGGGTGTGCTTCTAGGGCCACATAAGGGATGTGTGGTCAGTCTGAGGAACCAAGACCCAGCTAGACAGTAAGTTCAGAACATTCTTTACCGAGATATCAACTGTCCATTTGAAACTTTATTGTTTTATGAGTTACGATCTTTTATTTATTCGTGTTTATTTTTTGAGGGAAGGGGAGCTGTTATACACACACCACCACCACCACTATTACCACTCCACCACTTTAAAATCTTTAAGGGTCAGGGACAGCCTGGATCTGTTGCTAAAGCTCACCCAACAGAGAAGACCAGACCTGGATGAGCCCTCTAAATGCAGGCCACACAACAATAGCAAGGAGAAGAGACAGTGAGGCAGAGAGAGCCTGCAGCAATACAGAGCTGGATCTCCACAGTAGCATGGGAGGGGGGAAGATGGCATCAGAATCTTTAAAAGGAAAAAAACCAGCATAAGACTTGCAGAGGTTGCAGAACTAGCTATCGTCACATAACTACCAGGGGTGGAGGCCCCCTGAGGGACTGCTAGGTGAAGCCACATCTGACTCCAGAGCAGAACTCTTCCACTGTCTATGCCTCCTCCCTTATGGAATGACAGATCACATGTCCTTAGAGCTTGGCCCAGGGAGCAGGGAATGGGAGATTGGCCAGGAGGGTGGTTTTCTGCGTGTTGCAGGCAGTGGGGTGTGGACTAACAGCAGAAACAGATTGCAGTATTAATACTGGTGTTGCTGTCCCCTTCCTGTCTGGACGAAGCTTGAAAGCTTGATGGAGAGGTCATTTCAGGGATTCACATTCGCCAAGTTCTCCTCCCAAGCCCCACCTGAGTCTAGGATCTCAGACTGTGAAGGAAAAGAAATGTAGAAGACACGAGAGGCTCTCTCAGCAACTGCAGGGGAATGGCTCCCTCCTGCCCCCTGGGGGGTGTTTTGCAACATTGCAGCACCTTAGTAGATCCTAGGCACCTCCTTTGGCTACTCTTGGACATTTCAGATTGAGAACAAATGTGCCTGCGTTCCAGCCCTCAGCAGTTGCCTGGCAGGGCTTACTGGGGTGACAATGACTCAGAAGAGCCTGTCAGCAAAGGCTCAGGGTAGGACAGCTTCTCCATGTGTGCCCCAAGTGTCAGCAACAGCACCACCGTGTTTGGAAGTGCACATACGCAGGGCTCTCCCACTGCCACCTCCAGCCTGAAGGTGCAGCCTGCAGGCTCAGCAGACCCCTCTAGGGGAAGCATTAGAATATTAAAATTGGGCGTGCTGTGAGTGTTCGCACTGCAGAAACTGGTGAATGCTGCAAACCAGCAGGGACAGCAGGTCTATGAGGAGTTGGAGCATCCCCAAGACTCCATTGATGCCAGGGTTGAGCTAAGCACTCGAGGCCTTTACAACGCCAGTGCATTCCCTCGTGCCCACTGCTGACTGCTGTGATCTCACCAGCTTGGTGTTCCACCCCTTATCTTTATAAAGATAGGACATAAACTCCCCAGCAGTGACTCCTGGACCCCAGCTCAGTACTCAGTGCTCCACTCACCCACCATGTGTATCTGCAAGGTGAGGAGAACCCAAGATGGGACTGGAAGCTTCTATGGAACTTCTCTGGGAAGAATCAAAAAGCCCCAATTAAGACTTAGCACGAGGGATGGGGAACATGTGACTCAATGAGGCCATGAGCTTGGGAGGCAAGCACTTCATAGTCATTTCTTACAGCTGTTCCCACTGTGTGCTCCTGACACAGCTGGGAGGACTAGAGGGGGAGACATACATGCTCATGTATATATGTGCACACATGTATACAAACGTATGTCTCCTCTTCCTCCCCCACCCCATGTGTGCACATGTGTGCTTGTGTTGCACATGTGTATGCAAGACGTCAACATTAGGTGTCTTCCTCTATTTCTGTCTACCTCATCATTTCTTGAGACAGGGTTTCTCACTGAAACCAGGGCTCACTGATTGTGCCAGACTGCCTGGCCAGCAATGAGCTATGGGGCTCACCTATCTTGACCTCTTCATGCTGGAGTTAGAGATACGCACCACTTCTCCTGACCTTTTCGGGAGAGGGAAGGAAGAAAGAAAGAAAAAAGAAAGAAAGGAAAGAAAGGAAAGAAAGGAAGAAAGGAAGGAAGGAAGGAAGGAAGGAAGGAAGAAAGAAAGAAAGAAAGAAAGAAAGAAAGAAAGAAAGAAAGAAAGAAAGAAAGAAAGAAAGACAGACAGGAGGGGAGGGAGGGAGGGAGGGAGGAAAGAAGACAGACAGACAGATATACTAGAGATTTAAACTCCAGTCCTCACTCTCATGAGACAAACATTTCAGTCACTAAACTATCTTCCTAGCTCCAGAATTTAAACAGACAAAGGAAAAAAAACAAAAACAAAACAAAAACGGTGTTCTCCCTTAGTATATCTTAAGCAACAAGCATGTTTTTGTCAGAACTCACCTGACAGCTCATCTCGCTCATATTTGTCATTAATTAGTTGGGTCTCTGTCCCCTTTCTTGGCCCCACCTCCCTCTACAAACTTCACACAGCACACGTGTCCCCCAGATTGCTTCTAAGTTTCACATACTGTGTGTTGAGTCCCTTTGTCACTTCTGTGGAGGTGGCATGAGGTCTCTGTGGGTCCAGGTGGATGTACCACAGGAAGGCATCTCTCTGAGTCCTCTGATCCCTCCCAGGGCAACAGCTTTCCAGTCTCAGCATTGATCAGGCACACGCCACTGGTCAGCCATTGAGGACCCTGGTGTGCGGGGAACCGCAGATGGAGTTTAAATATAGATACACAGGCTGTCCTGTGAAGACCATGAGTAACAATAGGAGCACCAGGTGGAGGGCGTGTCGGGGGGACAAGCACGCCATTTATGAAGTGAAATTAAGATCATTCGCTTAGCTTAGAAGGAAACTAAGACAAGAAAGCTTAGGTGAGTTTCCCTGGGCAGACACCGCCCATGGAAGCATCCGAGCTGGGTTTCTGGTGCGGACGGAGATCGTCTCTCGTGTGATTCTTTGTGCTTGTCCCTGCTAAACAACTGAGTTAGGGGGGACTCTGTGATCCCAGGAGCTTATGCACAGCAAATGTGGGATGTATGTATGTGTGGTGTTGGTGATGCTAGAGGCTTCTACTCCAGTCAGGAAGTAGAGAAAAGGGGTGCTTGTGTAGCCAGAGGTCTAGGCTGGGTTGTAGCTCAATGGCCAACCATTTACTTGTCCAGTATGATGCAGGGTTCAGTCTCCAACACACACACACACACACACACACACACACACACACACACACACACACCCTGCCACTGCCACCGCCGCCACCGCCACCATCACCACCACCATCATCAGAAGCCTTGATGCCTTCCCACCACCTTCCATCATGGCATCTGGAAGCTTCCATACTGCAGGAGACCAGCTGCAATCCCAGTGCTACGTTCCCCATCTCTATCTGTGGACACCACTTAGAATTCTTTTTCCAGGGGAACAGACCACACTTAAGGGGACAGACAATCTTATATCCTCAGGTTCCTGGGCTACTGTCTCCAGTACCAGGATAGGGTTTTCATGTTTCTCTCGGTCACCTTGCCAGCCAGACACTGAGATCAGCCTTGCTCTCGTGCTGACAATGTCCCTTCTGCCACTCACAGGCTGATAGGGACCTTCCGCATGGTGCTGCAAAAGGTGGTGGAGGAGAATCGGGTAGAGGTGACCGACACGCTGATGGATGACAACAACGCTATCATCAAGGTAAGTGTGTGTGACAGTCCCAGACATTCCACCACCCAGTCACCTAGGAGCCTGCTGCATCTCCCACAGAGGAGGGTCTAGAGCAGTGGTTCTCAACCTTCCTAACCTTTCAATACAGTTCATTATGCTGTGGTGATCTTCAGTCATAAAATTATTCCCATTGCTACTTCATAACTGTAATTTTGCTACTTCTATGAATTGTAATGTAAGTATCTGTGTTTTCCTGTGGTCTTAGGGTCATTTGACACACAACCCCACAGGTTGAGAACCACTGATCTAGAGAATGCTCCATGACTGACAAGGGAGGCAGCAGGGGACACCAGGGAGGCTCTGCCAGAGGTGATTGATATGAAGGCTGGTGTTAGAGACCCTGTGGTGTGGAAGGGTCTGTCCCAAGTGGATACTCAGCTTTTCCCATAGTGATAGTGCCAGGTGAGGTTAGGAGGGTTGCCCCCCACTGATGTGTGTCTCCATTTGGATCCAGCTCAGGAGGGGATTAGAGGTACCTCTTATCATCCAATGGCTAGATTGACCCTTGGCAGCCCTTCTAAAGCAGGATCAATCTAGATGTTCAGGATCAGGATCAGAAAATGTTTCTGCTCCATTTGTCCATTTCTGCTCAAATCAGCATGGGCATGTACGTCCCCCAGTTACCCTCCAAGTCCTCTGTGGCCACTCACAGGCAGCCAACAAGGTGGTGAGGAGCCTGACCCATGGATAGGATTCTTGGTTAGATCTATGTCTCATCTGCAAAGTCAGCAAAAGTATATCAGCCTCACAGGCTTGTTCTAGGGGGTCAAGGGCATACAAAGAAGGTGCTTAGAATGCTGGATGGTGTATAAAGAGCTTTTATCTCCTACCTTAGTTTCACCCCATGCAAATTAAGACTGTACCTTCTAGACATGGTCCCTCCACCTGGGTTCTGTTTAACATCTGCACCCAGATGTGGTGTTCCACTTTCTCCAGAGGGAAAACTCCCCTCTCTAGGCTATCAGTTAAATCAGTTAAGAGTTGAGGAAGCACTAACTGCACAAGGTTGTAGGAAGCCCAGGGCTGGGTCTTCTCTGAGAAGACATGCTCAGCTAACTGCACCACTTTGTTAGAGGAGCCCCCTTGTGCCTGTACACAGCCTAGGTTCTAAGGATGAGGAATTGACCCAGTCTTTGGGCGCCTGGGAAGAGGAGAGCCAGGTACAACAGAATCAGGGTCTCACTGAGCCGGCTGACACCTCATTATCCATTTTACTCAGCCTTATTCTGTCATCTAAACTGAGGTGGGAAGGTCCTCACCTAGTCTTCACAGGGAGCAAAAGTGCCTCCCAGATGCCACAGGCACCAGGACCAGCTGCTCACTGCCCCTCTCCCTTCAGACCAGCCTGAGCATGGAGGTCCAGTATCAGGCCACAGATGGCACTGTGGGCCCCTGGGATGATGGAGACTTCCTGGGAGATGAATCCCTCCAGGAGGAGAAGGACAGCCAGGAGACAGATGGGCTGCTACCTGGCTCCCGACCCAGCACCCGGACACCCGGCGAGAAGAGCTTTCGCAGGTAACAGGCTAGCTCTCTCTTCTTGCCTACTGCCCTCCAAAGGCCTGGGAAGTTGGTGCCTGGAGCCCGTGCCCTGGAAGGCCCTCCAGGCCTGGCTGTGCTCATATTGCAGGGCTGAGCTGTTATAGAAATATTTAAGAGTTGGAAAGATGGTCACACCATCTCTCACCTGCCTCTCAACCCAGAGGCTCTAGTCAGAACGAGAGGCCAGGCCTGCTCCAGTCCTGAGGAAAGCAAAGATCTGAGAGAGAGAGAAAGAGAGAGAGAGAGAGAGAGAGAGAGAGAGACCTAATATAAGGGGGAAACTGGATCTCCTGCCCTCATCGGAGACATGGGAAAGGAGAGTTGGGGAGGCCTTGGTTTCTATGTTCTAAGACCCACAGTGTCAGCCAGGTCCCGGGCAGCCTGACCTCTACCTTGGCCCAGTGAAAAGATCCCTAAGCCAGAGACCTGCTGTTGGCAGAGTGAGACTGACAGTCCTGGTCAGGACCTGGCCACTGCTCTGTTGTCCAGTCTCTTCTGTGTCTAAGATTCACATCTTACAAGTGCCCTGCCCCTTACCAATGACAGAGGGCTTTGAGTAGGCCTCACCTCCCCACATGTAGGACTTTTTTTTACTGGGGAGAAAATGCAATTGTGTCCCTCGAAGCTCAGAGGGCAGAACTGAAGCTGGAGAAATCTCCCTAGAAACCTAGGATGCTGAGAACGCACAGAGGATGTTTTATTTCAACCAAGCCTAGACGTCTAGGGTGTGTTTTGAGAACAAGCTTCCCTCTCCGGGTTCCTTCACAGGCTTACTCAGCCCCTGTGATGTTCACACAGGCTCCCAGTTAGTGAGCTGGAATTGTGATGATTTTGTCACACAGACTCTGCCTCCATCACCAGCCCACCTCCTAAACATGAGGTTAACTACCAGGACTGTGCACTCGGGCCAGCCAGGAGATCCACCACACAAATACCAGGTCGTTTAGTGTGAGCCCAAGCCTGAGTGCCAGAGGTCACACAACTTCTCTCAGCCTATTTACTAATTTATAAAATGGCAGCTATCCCCTCAAGCTTTGTTCACCTGTTGGTGACCCAAGGGGCTATTGGAGATTACAAAGGGAGAGCCAAGTGTTACACACGGAATGAGAACAAGTTCTTCATCCTGGATGGTGCCAAACATCAGGAATAGGTTAGAAATGCTAAGAGGAAGGACTGTGTAATACGTAACACAATGGCTGCCACTTGGAGAGCTATGTGGGGATGCTTCAGAGTGGGTTCTGGGGAGCGCTCGTTTGCGCGCGCGTGCGCACGCGCGCGCGCGCGCGCGCACACACACACACACACACACACACACACACACACACACACACCAATGTTCCTGCTGTAAGAAAGAAATGAATTACTAATCTCACGAGCATTTCCACTCTCACGAACAAAGAATCAATATTCTATTCCCAGCTGTGTCTCTGTCTCAGGACAGAAGGAGATTCTGAAAACATGCGCGTGCATGCACGCACACACACACACACACACACACACACACACACACACACACACTTGTATGCTTGCATACATGTGCCTTCACACTCACTCTCTGCTTGGTGCCAGGGAGCCCCATGCCTCTGGCTATCAGCCTCTGCTAGGAGTCACATTTTACAAAGGAGTTTCAGCTTCAATTGTGCAGCTAATCAACACAGCCTTTTGTTTCCCCCAAGACCCTTTGTCCTCTGAGCCTTCCTTTCCTTCTCATCTTCTCTACCTCCCCAGCTACACAAGCCTCCACAGCTCCCAACGCCTTCAGCTTCCCAGGCCTCTCTGGTGTCCCTGGGGATGTCTAGGTAATTATAATACCATTTTCTTAGGGGTGGGTTGAGACCAGGGCCATTCTTGTCCTGCCTGTGGGCACCCTTCCACTCAAGTGGAAACCTGTAGGATCCATAAAGCCTCTCCTGGTGTCTCAAGCAGAGAGCAGCTGGCCATGTGTGCACAGCAGGGGCTCTGGTGCACGTATGCATTAAAGGTCTGCATACGTGTGTGTGTGTGTGTGTGTGTGTTTGTGGTGCAGTACATGTACCTGCCTCCCTTCTCCAGGATGGGATTCAGAGCTGCAATGGCTGCCAAGGAGCCAGGGGAACCAGAGCCACAGCTGTGTGGGGGGTCAGGAGTAAAACAGTTCTCCGATGCTTTTCTCCTACCTGAGCTTGGGGCTCCCACCCTAAGCCCAGGACTGAGTAACCCAAGCAAAGCCTCGTGCTGAGACGCGCCTGGGTCTTGGTGTTCCCAAGAGGGCACTTCACTTTTCCTCATCCTGTCTGTGGATGCTTTTGTCAGTTCAACGAGTGGTGGGGATAGAGCTAAGGAAGAGGAATTGTTCAATGAGGTTGAAAGTGGTTCTCAGAAGAAGATGCTGGCTAGGGAGCAGGATTTACACAACAAGCAGGAGGTGCCAAAAGTACAATGTGAGCACTAGGAAGAAATCCAGGCATAGCTGGGGCTTCCCAGGGTGTTCTGTGGCAATGCAGGCAGAAGGTGAGGTCACTGCTTTCCAGACCAGTGACAGAGGGAAGCCTGAGCCCAACCATCCTAAGAAGCAGGTGATGATAAAGATGGCCGATTCGTGGGATGATAGCTCGACCATGGCAGTGGCTGCCGAAGGTCTGAGCCCCAGCTTTGCACCTCTTGTCTCTAAGGAGGGTGGCAGAAGTAAGGGTGAACACGGTAAAATCACCATGGTGTTCTTTCTTCATAAAAACAGCTCTTCCCTCGCTCTGTTTCCACTCTCAGAGAGTGGATGCCTTGAGGCCTGGAGTGTGGAGAGAAGAGAGAGCACACACACCCATTGATAGACATGACACCTCTGAGTTCAGAGCAAAGCTGAGGGGAGAGAGAGAGAGAGAGAGAGAGAGAGAGAGAGAGAGAGAGAGAGAGAGAGAGAGAGAGAAGTTCCCAGTTAATGTTCAGTATGCCAGTTCCATGTGCCTGCTGACCCTTGGCAACACCAGGCCACACAGGTCTCTTTTGTAGTCCATTGCAGAGATTGACACAGTTCCCAGGGTCACAGGAGTCTTTAAAAAAATGTCTAAAAGAAAGAAAAGGAAAGGAACTCTCCTAAGGCAAACGTGGGGGTGGAGATCAGAGTCTTGAGTGGAATTTTAGTCCCCTGATAGCTCACAGGAGCCCTAGCTCCATTAGAGCAAACCGCAGCAGCCCTTAGATCAACGGGGCTGGGCTGGGGCAGAAGAACTAGGTCTCCCCTTCCCTCTCTGCTCAGTGCTCCTGGCTGATCAATTGTGGGGCTCTTTGAATCACAGACTAACTCGCTTGCCCAACACAAAGGCTAGCCAGCCAAATCTAGCCTTGGACGGTGACTGTACAGAGGCTTCCAGGCCTGAGGTCTCCGTGGCCTCCCCTAGGCCAGGTCCAAGCCGGGAGAGTGTGTGAGCAGAGGAAGAGTCACGAAGGTTATTAGTTCTCTTTTCTTCATTCTCATTGACTCAGCCCTGCAGAGGCCTTGGAAGAACATTCCAGTTTCTGGAAACCTCTCTAAAAGAAGATAGAAGTTCAGCTCTCCTGTACCTCTGAGCCCTTTAGTGGTGGCTTGGGTACAGCACACACCCCTCCTCGCCATCTTTCTTCTCAATGGCTGAATGCCCGGTCTTGTAGCAGCCAGGTCCCTATCTCTCAAATAGGCTCTACCCTCTGTGTCCCTGGAAGACCCCACAGCATGGGCAGGACATACCCTTTGGAGGGGACCAAGGGAGGATATGAAGGAGGAAGAAATTTGGGGGACCCTACAACTCTGGAATCACCAGGCCTTCTCCTGGAACAAGAGGAGACTTGGGGGAACCTGGGTCCATGACACTCCTACACTGAAGGCTTAGTCTTGAGATGTGAGGAATCTGTGGGATAGGGAAGCCCCTGGGGAGGACTGTGGGGGTCAGTAGGGCCAGGGGCTGTGGTCGTGAGGGTCTCTGGCCCCACTCTCACTTGCATCCCCTTGTCTCCTCATTTCTCCCCCTACTCAGCAAAGGCAGAGAGAAGACCAAGGGAGGCAGAGATGGCGAGCACAAGTAGGTGCCCCAGGCCGGGGAAGTGGCCGGACCTCTTCTTCCCCCCTCTGGGTTCTTGGGGGTGATGCTCCCTTCTTTTAGTGTCTTTGTCCTTCTCATCTTCACTGGCCGTCCCTCTGGACCTTAAGGTTCCCTGGGAGAATGCATAGAGCTGACGAGTGGGGAACACAAGAAGCCAGTGTCCACCCTCCAGCCTAGGCTGCACTGTGCAGTTGAACACACAGCCTTGGAGGTCCAAAGAAGACAATCTCTGAGCATGTGGTTGCATGGTGTAGCCAAACCATGAAGGACAAAGAGCTGAGCAGAGATGTCCACTCTCTGCAACCCCCACAATCTCCATTCCTCAGAGGACACGCTAGGGTATGGAGGCATAGAGTTATCTGATGAACTGGTCACAAGGACCCAGCAAGATTGGTTTGAGGTGATAGTAGGCTCCCCAAAGCCACACTGTCATCTGGAGACTCAAGAGTCACAGAAATTACAGTAATTTAGGTCTTCCGAACTGATCACACTACAAGGGAACTCTGACCTTTGTGTATAGTGGCAAGTGTCAGTTCCAGAGGGAAAAAAAATCTAACTTCCTACCCAGAATTCATGATGGACCCAGGAAGTTAAAACTGCCTAACTGGACTCAAAGCCAATTAATTCTTCAAATGCTAAAAACCCAGAGATGTAGTCTATTTTCCATCTTTAGAAATTGAACTCCAGAGATATCAAGAGATTTGCTAAAAACTGTGGTCCCAATGCTTTAAAGAATAATTTACAGTTGTGTCTGTAGTAGTCTGAGCTGGTCTTGATGGGTGTGTGTCTGTATATATTAAGATCCTAGGGAACTTGGAACCTTGTCCACTGTGTTGTCCAAATCATACTGAGTTTTGGTCATGCTTGTAATAATTGCACAAGTTATAACAATGACCACTGGGCAACAGAAGCGGCGCGCTGTGTGTGGAGAGTGCCACACGGAGAGACAGAGCAGC
>LR749605.1:1239946-1323637 GCA_902729485.2 Mus minutoides
TACAGAGTACCTTCCTTCTCTTTCTTCATTTTTAAACCCATAATACAAGGGAAAGCAGACAAATCAGGGTCACCAGCCTCTTTGACCTGTGTCTAGGATAATGATGAACATATCTGTGAGTTGACACAACATGACAGGAGCAGTCCCTGTCCCATCCAGCACAGGATACAGACATGGCTCACTCCACATCTGGGTTTAAGATAGAACCAGGTTTGGGGAGTGACACTGATCCCCCAACCCCAAGTAGAGGGGCCATCACAAGTACAGAAAGGTTTTCACCAACTTCACGCTGTACGGCTTGCAGAGCAAGGATCTGGGTGGCTTTGATGCCATGCCCAAGTCTCTGCAAAGAGAGGTTGTCCCACGTCTAGAGGCAGGTGAGGATGGGCCTGTACCCACCCCCACAGGAGCCTGCAGTGTGGCAGCCACACCCAGGAGGAGGAGAATGGGAATCGAGGGAGTCAGATATCCCTCTTATACAATATGAATGGGGTAATGGAATACTGTACTTCCCCCCCACGGATCCTACTCCTGGTCTTTCCTGGCTCTGGGACCTCAGGCTCGGCCGCAGGGACATCTCTGAAGGGCTGTGAGGACCCCAACCCCCTTCCCTCAGCCCCACTGACTGCAAGACCCCTTGCCTGAGCACACGGCCACACCTCACCAGAGGAAGAGGTAGGGGCTAGGTAAGAGATGGTGGTCTGCCATAGGAAGGCATAGGCAGAGGGGCAACCAGGATAAGAGAAAGACCCTTTTCCCTGGGGACTCGGGAGACTCTCCTGGCACAGAGAAGAGAGTAAGACAGGGCAGGCTCTGCATACCAAAGCCACCTGGGACCTTAATAGCTGTCACCCATGGCTCCCACCTCAGCCTCAGCCTCAGCCTCAGCCTCAGCCTCAGCCTCAGCCTCAGCCTCAGCCTCAGCCTCAGCCTCAGCCTCAGTCTGTCCCTCTGCATCCCCCAGACCTATGTACCTGTTCTGATGTCGTTCTGGGCATCTGGCCGCTTTTCCTGTTCTCTCTAGTGGGGATGCATGGACAGGAAGAAAGCTGAGGGACCTTGCAGCTCTCAGAGCTCTGAGAAAACAGGGCTTGGGTGAGAAACTCAAGACCCAGCCCCACCACAGGCCACTTCCCTGGTGAGCTGGGACTCCCACCTGCTCTTCATTAACTTGAAGCCGGTGCCTGGGAGGAAGTGTCCTATGTCCTTTGGGGTTCATAGCCCCTAATTTGTATTGTATCTTGGGAAAAGTGAACGAGGGCAAGGGCCCCCATCTCCTTTTTCTCTGAGTCCCTCAGGGACCTCCTCTTGTGTGTTTGTGCTTTTCCTGCGTGTATCTATCCCCGTCCCCACCTCACTCTGGGGGTCTCCCTTTTACAGAGCGGGAAGGAGTGTGTTCTCGGCCATGAAACTCGGCAAAACTCGGTCCCACAAAGAGGAGCCCCAAAGACAAGGTAGGGAACGTGGTCCTGCCCATCGTTCACACAGCTGCTGCAGCCACTTCTTTGAACCGTCACAATCCTTTAAGCCCGCCCTAGAATGAGCACAAATAATCGTCTTTCCCCATTGGACACTCGCACGGCCACTCGGGCAGGGCTTGGACTCCCATTGGCTAGTCTGCAGGTTAGGGGAAGGAATCATAGGACATTGAGCCTCTGCCAGGTGGATGGGTGGGCTCCTCCTCCCTACATTCAGTATTTAACTTCACAAGAGCCCAGAGATTTTTTTTTTTAATCTTTTTAAAAAAGATAGTAGCAAGAATGCAGCATGCTGTGCAGCAGCAGACCCACCTTAGAGAAAGGCCACTGGGCCTGGCGACCAGAATCCCTCCTAAGAGAGGAGGCTGGAAGGGCACCTGACAGCCTTTGTTGAGGGGAGGCGAGAAGGATAGGTGAAAGATAAGGGGGTGCGTGGGGTGGAGTGGGAAGATATGTGCACCCAGCATCGGGGCACACCTACGTAGCTTATTGGGCCTAGAACTTTCTCTTTCCCAGCCAGTTTTAGCTGCACTCTTCCTAGATGGAGGGTACAGCTTCCTGCTGAAACCCAAACCTATCATATCTGCATGGCTTTTCCAAATCATGCTCTCACCCCACTGGATCCATACACAGGGGTGCAGGCCTGAGCCCTGCATTCCACTGCAGACATCATGAATAAATTACTTCTTATACCTCGAGGGTAAGAAGTATCTGAATGCAATAATGCCCACGTTGATGGGTCCTGGATACAAGAGTGAGTGAGGTGTGTGTGTGTGTGTGTGTGTGTGTGTGTGGTATATTGTGACCTGCATTAGTGGCCACTCCATTTAAAAGCAGCCACTGTGATGAGCTGTGTGTAGTAAGCTCAGGATGTTTTCTACTTTCTTCCACAAAGGCTATTCAGAGCTTAGAGAACAGAGTTAAGTAAAAGAATTACATTTGGCTAAGACTACAGAAGAAAATAAGACTAGACATAATGGCAATTAAAGCATTTTAAGGACTAAGTTAGACCCTGGCATGGCTGTGCATATCTTTAATTCCAAGACTTGGGAAGCAGAGACATCTGGGTCTCTGTGAGTTTGAAGCTAGCCTGATTTACACGGAGAGATCCAAGCCAGCCTAGGCTACATAGTGAGACCCTGTCATATTTGGGAGAGCATGACATGTATTCTAAGCAAGTGCCATCCAATAAACCAGAAATGTAACTCTCCTGCCTAGGAGACAGTCCCCAGCCCTTCCTCCACCCACCTGCCCTTCCCTCCTTCCCTAGATGAGCCAGCTGTGTTGGAGATGGAGGACCTGGACCACCTAGCCATTCAGCTGGGGGATGGGCTGGACCCTGACTCCGTGTCTCTAGCCTCGGTCACCGCTCTCACCAGCAATGTCTCCAACAAACGGTGAGTGGGCCAGAGGCCTACATCCCACCTGCCACTGCCCTCCTGGCCTGCATCCCACCTACCACCGCCCTCCTGAACGGTACCCGCCTGCCAGGCTTGAAATTTGGGGGCAGAGAAATCAGGGCCTATGGGTAGCTTCTTTCTTTCTGTCCTTGTGTATCCTCTGAGCCGTCTCCCTGTAGAGGCAGGGGTGGATCAGGCCCTTGAGTTTCTGTGGGTAAAGGGACATCAAAGAGCTGACCAGTCCACACGTGACTCTATTCACCCAATGCTTTTGTCTTTGTTTAGTCTTCTCTGTTGGTGTCACTGAGGACATCTATTCCCTCACCCCTGTGCACCCCCAGTTCTGTTGGCAGAACTGAGAATATGAAAGTCACAATTTTGTCCCTCTGGCCTTTCCATCTCTCACACCAACCTGACAGTACATTCTCCTCCTCAGGTCTAAGCCAGACATTAAGATGGAGCCCAGTGCTGGAAGGCCCATGGATTACCAGGTAGGTGGGCCTGGGGATGTCTGAGCCTTACAGATTCTGCTGAATTGTGGTGTCCCAGCCAGGTGTGTATGAGAGACTCGGAGGTAAGAGCCAGGGCATCCTAGAGTCACATCTGAGGATAGAGTCTCAAAGAAGGTGTCTGTCTGGGAGGCATTTCCCAGAAGCATTAAGGCAGACAATGCAAACCAAAAGAAGAATGTCAAGTCTCTGCACAGCTCAGAGCTCCTTGAATATTCTGTATCCATTGTTGAAAATCCTAAGGAAAGGGGACCTAGAAAAACAATACACACATGCACATGCACACACGATTTTTGAAGAATGTTGGGTGTGTTTTAAGTTGTTAAAGCTGGAAGTAACATCAATCCAGTTTTTCTTCTTTTTGTGTCTCTATATTTTTCTTAGATTAGTAGTTCTTTGTTTCTGAAACTAAATTTTAAAAGGCTCTGACCAGGAGGGTAGCCATACTACTGGCAGGACAGGGGCTCAGCATCCCTGGTGGCTGCTGACAGAGGCTTCAGTGGCCTCCGCTTTGCAGGTCCAGATCCTTGGTCTTGGCTTCTCCCAGCCTGAGATCAGAGCTGTGGGGAAGGGCTCACAATAAACAGGTGTCCATGCAGGAAACGCCTTGTCCCTATGTACAAAGTAAGAAGAAAGGCGAGAGAAGTCATCTCTCAAGACAGGCCCAGGAAGCCACCGTGGCTCCAGACTCTCCTCTGACAGTTAACAGGACCCAGTTAGATGTCAGAAACTGTTATTAGTATAGCCTTATTCTCTATGCCCATTTGCCAGGTCCCATGCGCACTGCCCTTATGCATGAACAGCCGTACCACACCTCCCTCAGGAGATGATATAAAGGTCTAAAGACCCCCCACTGAAAGACAGGCCTGGCCACGTTTCCTGAGGCTTCACCTTGACGCTCTTCATGCTTGCTTTGGTTTGGTTCCCTCCAGTAACCGTTTTCTGTGGTATTTAAAAACTAGCCTCAAGTCATGTCACATGATGCCACCCTGGGACTCTAGACAACCTCAAGCCTTTGAGTCCCGTGGAAGTTGGGGAATGTTGCCCCCTGCCCTATCAAAACCCAAATACAATGTCCTGAAGCATTAGGAGATGTTTCCAGGAGGCTGAAACCGGGTGTGGGCTGCTTCAGTGTGCTGAGACCAGGGAAATCCCAGAGACCCAGCTCAGATCCTGTGCCACTGGCCTGCTTGGCAAAAGCATACAAAACTGTTGCTAAGAAAATTTATTTTTAAAGGCTTATTATAAAGCAGGCACTGTACTAGGAGCTGAATATGTTTCCATTGAGATTATGTCATCCTTACAACTGTCCAACTGTAGTGGTTACTCCACTTTTTTTTTTTCAATTTTTTATTAGATATTTTCTTAATTTACATTTCAAATGCTATCCCGAAAGTTCCCTCCCACCGTCCTGTTCCCCTGCCCACCCACTCCCACTTCTTGGCCCTGGTGTTCCCCTGTATTGGGGCATATAAAGATTGCAATACCAAGGGGCATCTCCTCCCAATGATGGCCGACTAGGCCATCTTCTGCTACGTATGCAGCTAGAGACATGAGTTCTGGGGGTTCTGATTAGTTCATATTGTTACTCCACTTTTACAGTAAGACATAAACAAAGGGTTACATGGCCATCAATGACAGGTAAATGAAGCCTTGATGCGGAGTTCAGAGCACAGCAGTCAGAGCTGCTTGTTCTCTGCAATGGTTGCTCCCTTTGGATCCCTTGCTTACTTAGAAGTACTTAACATCTTCCTCCCAAACTGCTTCCTGACAGGA
This sequence comes from Mus minutoides, assembly GCA_902729485.2. Lineage (NCBI taxonomy): Eukaryota > Metazoa > Chordata > Mammalia > Rodentia > Muridae > Mus > Mus minutoides. The sequence goes on from LR749605.1 coordinate 1,245,110, forward strand.
ACTTTTGTGTCCCAGCTCAAAAGTCTTCCTCTAAAGACTTTTAAACCTCTGACTTGCTAACCCATCTCACCTGGCAGCGCTGTGTCTCCTCACAGGTCCATCCACAGCTCACCCATGCGCATTTATCCACTGTGCAGGAGGGAGCAAAGAGGATTCAAATGCACAGTATTTCCACTTCCGATAAACATGGTGTACAAATCAGTAAAACCAACTGCTGTTCTCTCCTTTGAGGAACTTGGCTTCAATTAGTCAGAAAGACCTCAAAGAGTGTTTGGCACTGGAGAGGGGTGAAGAGAACCTAGCAGAACCCAGGTCCAGGTGGGATCCTGAGAGCCAGACCAACTGTGAAGGAGTGGGAAGAGCCCCCACACGTGTGCAGCATGCTGGGGACAATTAGAACAGATAGAACTTTATTCTTCTTTCCTGGTTATTGACATCTTCAAGGGAACAAGCCACTGTTACCTGCATGGGGACATGTGCCTCGCCCAGCAAAGTGGGCAGCTCTCCTTGGAGCACACTCAGGAGCCTGGAATCTGCCTCCTGATCTCTCTTCCTGAGAATAAGTCTTAACATCACCTCCAAACAGACCTCCAGTTTCCAGCATCAAGCCCCACCCCCACCTCTGCTGCGTTCCTGCATTCCCTCCCCTTGGTCTCCATGTCTTCATATTGCCCCTCCACTCTACCCTCCCTATCACGACCAGAATGGTCTGCCTATCTGGTCACGTCATACTTCTGGCCCTGGAGGCGAGGGGAGATGAAGACCGCGGTAGAACTGCAGTTCCATGGGTGTGAGTGGGCATCCCTGTCCCCTTGTCCTTCTAGCTTCCCCTGACATTCTGATGCACACATGAACAGAGGTCCCCAACGCAGGTCACAGGGCACCATTATTTGTGGGGTCCTTCAGGACATTTGAGTAGTTTCCCCCCCAACCCCCCAGCCTTGTTCCTTGCTTTGGAGAAGGCTCTTGGGAATTCTAGCCTTTGCCTCGGCAGGAGAGATGGTGAGTTAGCCAGAGGGGCCGGCTGGTCCCACGGTCCTACTTGTGGCTCCCTTTGCTCTCTGGGTTTTCATCCTGAAAATGCTGTGCATGAGATGGAAGTTTCTTTGCAAAATTACCTGAAATTTTTAATTGACTTTGTAGCTTCTGTTTTCTCAACATTTTGATGACTGGATGGCCCATCCCCTCCTGCCAAATATAGAAGATGAGTGCATTCTAACTTTTAATTACAAGTCTCTCTCTCTCTCTCTCTCTCTCTCTCTCTCTCTCTCACACACACACACACACACACACACACACACACACACACACACCTGAAGTAGCAGCTGGGGAAGCCATGGGAGTTTGCCTCCCTTCTACCCAAGTAGCACGCTCCTCACCTCTATCTCACACTTCCAGGCTTCCCCTGGGACCACTGTCGTCAAGCAAAGCACATCCCTCTGATGCTTGTTCTCTCATCTCTTCATTACTTCCCACCCTCCCTCTCCTCCCTCACCTCCCACGGCTACTGTGAGCTCCTGGCTGGGTCACTGCAGCCAGATAAGCTCCATTGCAGAAAATGGGAAGATGAACCTGGAACAGAGGAGGGGGCAAAATATGGAACGTGTAATGCACACATGAAAACCAACCACCTTCTTGGCGTGGGGAATTTACTCTCAGCTGGCACATCTGGCCAAAAGCCTGTTTCCCAGGCCTGAGTTATAGCAAACCTCTTCCTTTTGAGGGGGGTGGGGTGGGGGCAGGTGTTAAATGAATTTTAAACCATTTGCATAAAAAGGTTTATGGGTCTGGAGATATAGCTCAGTGGTAAGAGCACGGACTGCTCTTCCAGAATTCCTAGCACTCACATGGCAGCTCACAACCATCTGTAACCCACTTCCCAGTGATCTGACACCCTCACATGACACACATGCAGGCAAAACACCGATGCACATAAGATAAAAATAAAATTGTTAAATTGTTAATAATTTGTTAAATTGTAAAATTTAATTGTTAAATTAATTTAAATTGTTTAAAAAGGTTTTTGGAAGTTAGAACTCTATGCACTACTGTGCAAAAGAATATTCCAGAAGAACTCCTAGTGTCTCTTCACAGTAAACTTCTTGGCACTAAGTTAATTAGCCCTGTTTCCTTTTTGGCTCCCTGAAGAAATGGTGACTATTGAGACTGTTTCAAGCGTGGATTCTAAGCATTCATCGGCCCCCTTGGCCTCTCCCATCCCAGAATAGAAGCGGCTGCGCACAGAGTTCAAGTGTTCTTCAGCTCATGGCCCCTTCTGGGTTTCTGTGCCTTCTTGGCAGTGGTCTTATTGGTGTTAGGGTTTCTATTTTTCCTAGCATCGTTTCTGATGCGTGGATTTTTCTCGCTCTTCAAGCTATTTATAAGACCTTGAGGAACACAGTAGATGGTAATTTTAGTAAGGATTCTTTCTATCTAAAAGGAGAAAATAATTCTCCTGAGTAAAATCATATTTAGAAGTTGCATTGAAGCATAACAGCTGAAATGCCAGAGACCCAGATGAGCAGCACCAACAGCTGCCCTGACAGACAGACAGGAGGCTTTGGGTGGAAAATGCAAGTTCAAGCATCCTGTGGAGCAACCTGGAGCATCCACCAACCTTGCCTCCTCAAGAGATTGTCCCTAGGAGAGGTAGCTTCTGTCTAAGAGGCCACTTACATGTTGTCTCTCATTTCATGGAGTTTTCACCCGTGAGGTGCTTTTGGACGTGCACCATCTCGTTTAACCCTCACTGGAGTTGGGGATGTGCAGCTCGGTGAACCTACGGGATCCTCCGCCTCCATTCCTGCCCACATGTCAGGCCGAGGCTCAGATGTAAGACCAGCAACCCAAATCTGTACCTGCCTGTCTTCTGCCACGGCCACCCTAGTGGGGACTAAACCCTCCCCCACATCCAAGGCAGGAGCTAGTGGCTTGAAATGGAGACTCAGGAAGAATAACAATTGTCTCAAAATTCACACTCCTTCCTCCCCTTCCCCCTCCACCCTCCCTCTCCCCCTCCCTTTCCTGTCTCTCTCTCTCATTCTCATTCTTATATTTTCAGTTTTATATATACATATAAATACATTTTTACACATATGTGTCTTTATATACATCCTTTTGCTATGCATATCTTTATATGTATGTGCATATAAAGATACAATGTATCACTTGTGTATATTATAAGCTAAAATTTGTATATACTAGTTTTAAACCTATAAGCCAGTAATCGTTTATCATAAGATCTTTGAGGAGCAGAGGGTTTATTCTGACATCTCCTGTGCCTGTCCACAGCAGGTGTTCCTAAATATTTTTTGATAGAATGGACAGCTGAAACAGGGCTTCCCAGGGTAGAAGCTAAAGGCTACAGAATGTCACAGTAGAACTCACACAACATTCTCTATGCAGGCCAGAAGGTTAGACTCTGGCAACTCAAAGAAATTCAACAGAGGGAGAGGGGACTGGAACTTGGGAAAGCGCCCAGCTTCCAGAAAGCCAAGGACATCTTAGAGGTTAGCAGCATAAACAAGAAACCCTGGACAGGACCCAAAGCAAGTTCAGGGAGACTGGAGCAGCTTAGCTTGTTTAAGAGGGTAGGGATCGGGTGAGGCAGGCTTCGTGGTCCCTTAGCAGAGCCATGGCACTGAGGAGAACTTGGAACCCAAGAATCAACCAGAATTTTTAGGGGTATGTTGTCATCTTCTAAGTTCATAAAGAATCACTCAATCAAGTTTCAAAAAGAAATCATAACATTTTAGGAATAGTTTACTACTGGCATTACAGCATCCATGGCTGAATGTGCTGCCTGTGGTAGGCTGGGCATGCCTGATCAGCTGGTTTAGGAAAACTGCTGCTGGACCTGTCTTCCACCTGGGTGAGACACCAGGATCTGGTAATGTTTCTCCCTTGGGTGATTCAGTAACACTGCCCTAGGGGTCACCAGCCTCTCACTTCTCTTGGTGCAGATATCCCAGGATCACCTAGGATATCAGAGGCCGTAGTCAACATGGAGCCTGGGGTCTCACTACAAGCTGGACTGGCTCCTGCAGTTCCTAGCCCTGCTACCTGCTGCCCGCTGCCATGTTCCAGTAAGACTAGACTCTAGGATGGCTGCAGTGCTCCAGGTATCCCTTCTCTCCCTCCTGCAGGTCAGCATCACAGTGATTGAGGCTCGGCAGCTGGTGGGCTTGAACATGGACCCTGTGGTGTGTGTGGAGGTGGGCGATGACAAGAAATACACATCAATGAAGGAGTCCACAAACTGCCCTTACTACAACGAGGTCAGTGCCCCCATGACTTAAGGTGGGAAAGGGGCCTCCTGATAGGGAAACAGGAGCAACTAGGAGTTGAGACAACAGAGCCACCAGCCCCAAGGTCTTGACCCAACCTCTTACAACCCAGCACACTGCATACCACAACCTCTGCACCTCCTCATGGACGCCAGTCTGGCCCTGCTATGGCTACAAGCCAACCATGAACTGCTAGCAATGCCCGTGAACCCCTCATAGCAGTCACTGTTGCTGTCCTGGTCTGAACCTGAGGGTAGCACAGCTCACACCAGCCCAGACCAGGTGCCGCTGGTACCATGAGTGAGTCCTTCCAGGTACTGAATGTCTCCTACAGATACATCAATACCCATCATAGGGATTCTCTTGCCCATTCCACTTGCAGGGACACTGAGACTCCAGGGCTTTGCTGCTCATGTGGTGGGTATCTTCCCTTTCTAGTATGGTCCCTTCTTGGTCTCCTGAGTCCCTAAAAGGCTTCTCTCCAGAACATAACCTTGACTTCGGCTGTGAGAAAGAAAATGGCCACGGCTACCTCCACTTGAGACTCCATGGGGGGGGGGTGAAGGGTGAGGGGTGAGGGACCTCAGAGACTTAATAGTTTGATCTCCCCATTTTACAGAGGAGATAACTGAGGCTTCAGGTCAGAAAGAGCCTTCATACTGTCCCCAGGGAGCTGTTGATGGGATAAGGCCCATATTGACTGCTGGGCTCCAGATGGAACCCCATCATGATTGGTCTTCCCTGATACCTGAGCACATTCCAACTGTGTAAAAGCCTGGGTGCCCTGGGCTTCCTGTCCTAGAGGGAGTACCCAGTCTATCTACTCCAGTGACTTCAGTTAACAAGGAGGACCAGGCTAGCTCCAGCCATGCATCCATGTCCTGTGCCTTGCAGTGTAGGAAGAGCTGAGGATGCCATTGGGCAGCTGTGCACTGACAGGACCCAGGAACACTTCTGCCTAAGCTTGAATAAACAAACTCCTGTACAACCATAGCTTACTGTGTGCCCCACTGGCCCCGGGACAGAACAGTACTGCTCAAGGACCCTCCGGCCCTGGGTAGAATCAGAATATCCAACCTAGATATCTCTGATTTTATATCAGGACACATTCCTGACTGGAAAGCCTCTGTTTTAGACAAGGGTCCACTTTCCTCTGATAACTCTGCCGACAAATGCCAGTGGCTCTCTGTGGTTATTTCATAATGGTGAAGCCACACTTGGCTGACTTGGGAGATCTCTGTACTTCATGTTTCAGTCAACTTGCTTACGCCTTCCAATGTAGCTTCCCAGCTCTGGGGTCCCCTAGCAAACTCCTATTCTCTCTGCAGGGACCCAGCTCAAATGACTTTGCCATTGAGTACCCTGCCCTGCGCTCTCTGAGTCAGAGGTCAGGAGCATCTCTGTGGGAAAAGGTTAAGAAACCCAAGTTTAGAGGAAAGAGACAGAAACAGAATCAGGGATACTTGGCTTTGTGCAAAGGAACACACACACCCCCCATTACCAGGATGAACCGGAAATTGGTCAGAGATGATCCAAGGGGAGGGAATGGTTTTCAGCTGTGCTCTTCAACTGCCGTTGGTCTTCTGTGTTTCTGTCCCTGAGTGGATAAGGGGCTGCAGGTCTCCCCTACCACTCTCTCAGCTCAAGATGCCAATAGCAAGCCTCTTCCCTGTAGCAACTAAATATTCACAAATGTTGGCAAATGTCTCAAAATGTATTAAACTCACCCCCAGTTAGGCCTGCTCCACTGCACTGCATTGCTCTCACTCTTTGCAGCCCCAAGAATTCTAATTATTTTCCTTTTCAGTGAAAAACATTGTCATAGTTAGGGTCTGGGTTGCTGTGAAGGGACACCGTGACCCAACAACTCTTATAAAAGAGAACATTTAATTTGGGGGGTGGGGGGACTTGTTTACAGGTTCAGAGGTTTAGTCTATTTATCGTCATGGCAGGAGCATGGTATTGGAAAAGTAGCTGAGAGTTCTAAATCTGGATTCACAGGCAGCAGGAAGAGAGAGTAACGTTGGGCTTGGCTTGAGCATTTGAAACTTCACACCCCGCCCACAGTGACACACTTCCTCTGAGGCCACATCTACTCCTAATTCTTTCAAATAATACCACTCCTATGAGCCTATGGGGGCCGTTTTTCTTTCAAAACACCACAAACATGCCCCATCCATGAATATGTATGGCTTTTGGAAAGTTCTCTAGGAAGTAGAAATCTTCCTCTGGCAGCGCTAGAACAGCAGAGGCTGGTGGGAACCATCAACCGACTTAATAAATCTCTAAGCAATTCTAGGAAAGAATCATGCTCAGGAAGTACAAGGACTGTGACTCCAGCCAGCTCAGAGCACAAGGGGTTCTGGCCCGAGTTAACCAGCTCCTCCCATGGATCTGGGCCAGTTCCCACACCTGGCCTGGGAGCTTATCAGCACGACTTTAAGCCTACCTGGGAACAGGAGGCTTTTGACGTTTGTCCTTCCGTAATGACCTGGCTCCACATGGACCAACACAAACCCCCTTCTCTAATCCACATGTGTGGTCTAGCTGATCACTGGGTGACCACTCCTCCTCCTGTCACCTTTGCCATGGTCCCTTCATCCCAAAGGATCTAGCCATGTGCTATGACCCTCATTCTGCCTTTGCCCTTTTTTGGGCTCTTTCCTTCTCCCTTGCCCATGTGGCACCTTTACTGCAGAATATCCTAAGCACAACCAGGACATACCATGGACACCCAAGGACAGGCTGAGTCTGTCACCCATCACCTAAGCATGGCTTTCCTCCGCTTCCAGCTGGATCTCCAGAGATCTCCCATAACACCTCCATGCACAGTAGACGTGTGAACCGTCCCCATCTCCTCAGTCTCTGTCACATCCCTGTCATGTCCTTCATCTCATTGCCCCTCCTTCCCAGGAGTCCCCATGACACTCTCCCAGTTCACGGTCTCTCCAGAAGCTTTTCCCAATCTTCCTAACTTGCCATGACTTTCCCCACCCACCAAGAAAGTCTGCTGCTTCCTAGAGCCCTGTCCAGAGCAGCCTTCTCCTCTGGAGCCCTGTCTAGAGCAGGCTTTTCATCTGGTACTCTTCTCGGTGTCTCCTCCATCCCACAGCTTCTGCCACCATCCTCACGCTGGTGCTTCACTTCCCGATCTAGGACTCCAGAGCTGCAGACCCTCACCCCAGCCAGCACCCCTGAGACTTACCAGCCATGTGCAGTGAACATTTACTGTACTCTTATCAACTGCACAACTCAGTCCTGTCATTTTTATTTTATACCCATGTCTCCCTGCTTTTGTGTGGTCATGCTCCTGGAGTAGGAGGGCGTGGTGGCCTAATGTCACTATCCCTGTAACACAAGGGTAAATTGAAAGGAAGCGATGACCCAGCAGTAAACAGCTAGATGCCACTAGCTTTATAGGCAGCACATCAGCCCACAGAGCTTAAGTGTTAGCTATAAAATAGGGGCATGTGTTGGGGTCCACCACCTGTGGTTGACCCAAATTACAGACTGGGTCCCCTGGAAGATGGTCCCGGGATTGTTTGGGCTAGCTGGGAGAGAAAAATTAAGACACTGAGTCAGTTCTCCGGTCAAAACATGTCTGCATCTTTACTTAAAGATCTTTCTTGGTTAAAGGAGAGTGGAAAAGAGAAAACCCCGCCATCCAATTCCCAGGGCCCCTGGCTCCATGTTGGTGAGCGCGTGGAGCTGCCTAGAGCCTGTGCAGGAGGCGTTCTTCCTGGGACATCAGGGCAGTTCTGGCCAGGGCAGCAGCAGTGCAGGAGGCGGCTGCGGTAGTTGCATAACAAAAGGAGCCAGCCTAGCTGAAAGTGGCCTGGAAGCCCCGCCTCAATGGGGGCAGGTCTGAACTCTGGAGGTTACAGGTATGGGGGATAGAGAGATAACTCAGGTTAAGAGCACTGGCTGCTCTTCCAGAGGTCCTGAGTTCAATTCCCAGCAACCACATTGTGGCTCCCAACCTTCTATAATGGCATCTGGTGCCCTTTTCTGGCATGCAGACAGAAAAAAGTATACATAATCTAGATAGGTAGATAGATAGATAGATAGATAGATAGATAGATAGATAGATAACCATATCACAGATTTAAACAGGTTATTGACAATGACTACAACCAGAAACACCTGCTCTTGGAATATTTACTCTAACCAAAGCCCTGTGGTAGCATTAGATTCTTCCCTTGCCCACAAGTTCATCAAAGCAGCAATAACTGTGCTCACTGCCTACACCCTTTCCCCATCCTGGTGCATCCAGGACAAGGATGGGGACCATGAGTCAGCATGGGGTCTCACAGCAGATGAGAACAGTGCACAGAGCTGCACTTCTCTTTTGTTACCAAGGAAGTGCTGTCTCTCCCCAGTGCGTCCTTCTGAGACCCGCTGAGTTTTATCTTTGAACACTTCCTGGGTTAGGGTGTATTTCCCAGGCAGCATGATGGTCAATGTCCACACCCCTATGTTACAGTTCTCTGGGGGTTGTGCCAAAGAACACGCGTATAAGTCTATACTACGAAAAGGGCAGAACTGCCAGAGAGCCCAGATTTGCTGGTTCCTTGGTCAGGGTTCTTCTACACACAGCCTATAAACAAGTGTTGACATTGTACACGACATCATCTACAAATATGGCAGGCTTCCTGCAGAATGAATACAAGCGTAAGAAGATGATTCCATCCCCTGGTAGGAGACGGGGCCCTCCTCTTCCAGCTCTCAGAACTCAGTGGCTCACCACTATTGCCCACATGAGCTTTGAGCCTCATGGGAAATGGGGGACAGGGGCAGGCGCTGCTCAGAGGGAGGGGCCGCCAGCCACAGCACTCTGCTCTTTCTCCCTTCCAGTACTTTGTCTTCGACTTCCATGTCTCCCCTGATGTCATGTTTGACAAGATCATCAAGATCTCGGTGAGTAGAGGGCTGCTGAAGCTGGCGGGCAGGACCGCACTGACTAGCGCAGGACCTCAGCACAGCCCTGTAATGTGCTGTTCATAACACAGCAGCCCTATGCCTGGATGCATGGCTGGCCAAAGGGGAACAGAGAATGGATATTGACCCCTTCTTGCCCCTTCAGCTGAATTCCTCTATAAAGTGTAAAACCTACTCATCTATGTAACAGCAGTGGGGGGAGAGGGGTATGGCGTTGGGCAGGAGAGGCTGGTGCTGAGCTTCAGCAAACCAGCCCTGTTCCCTGCCAAATACCTTCCCACTTTACTAAGAAAGATGGAGGTAACACTATCTATCATCAGTGGGCCCTGCCCCTGCCCCTGCCCCTGCCCCTGCCCCTGCCCCTGCCCCTGCCCCTGCCCCTGCCCCTGCACACCCCATCCCCAAAGGCTTCTCCCTGCTGAGCCTGACTGTCTGCTTGTAATTCTACTCTGGAAGGTTATCCATTCTAAGAACCTGCTTCGGAGCGGCACCCTGGTGGGTTCCTTCAAAATGGATGTGGGGACTGTGTATTCCCAGCCTGGTGAGTAACCCCTCAGGAACGGGTTCGTGCATGCAGCTCCAGAACATGCTTGCTTATTTTGGTTCCTAGGTCATCCATCAAGGAGCACAGACACAGTCCACTGTCCATGAGTAGGGCAGCCACGGGATTGGCAGTGAAGCCCTGTGCACTCTACACACAGACATAGGAGTCGTATGCGCCATATCTGATAGGTGTTTGCTCATTTGGGGGGAAGGGACCTGGGAATAACAGTACAGAGAGGTAGCTCAAATACACGTGGCACAGGAGAACACCACCTTCCCTGCGTCCTATGAGAGCAGTTATACAGAGGGCAGTGAGAGCCCTGGAGGGTCCGTGCCCACCCACTGCCTCTGGCTGGCACCTGCTGAGCAGAAAAGACCCTGCTGTCCTTACAAAATCCCCATCACCCCCTCTGGCAGTCAAGAGGCCTGAGACTCACAGATGTGCCAGGGTTTGGCCCAGCCAATCGGCTAGTCAGGGGGATACCAGGGCATGTAGTATCCATCAAGTGAACCACCCAATCTAAGCGTGGTAACAACCAATGACAAGTGTAATGCACAACTTTGGGGTACTCCGGGCTCTAAAATCACTTTTCACAAGGGATCCCAGTTACCCTAGGAGCAGCTATGGCAAGAGAGGCTGTGTCTGATTATAATTGCATAGGTACCTATGGCCAGCACTGTATAGAGTTGGTATGGGCACCCCAAGAGTTGGTATGAGTACCCCAAGTGATAGTCTAGAGCAACAGTTTTTAATCTGTTGGTCGAGACCCCTTTGGGAGTTGAATGACCCTTTCACAGAGGTCCCTTAAGACAGTCAGAAAACACAGACAATTATGATTCGCAACAGTAGCAAAATTACAATTATAAAGTAACAATAGAAATAATTTTATGGCTGGGAGTCAGCACAACATGGGGAACCATGTTAAGGGTCACAGCATCAGGAAGGCTAAGAACCACTGGTCTAGAGGGCTTGTCACTACATGGCCAACTTGGGGATATCCATGACCCTGAAGTGAAACTGCTCAGAAATCAATAATTACCCTACAAGGCCCTTTGTTGGTGACAATACAATCTCAATCCAAATTCTCACATTTGACCCTCATAAAGCAATTAAAGGCACAGTAACATCCCTTCTGCTTTACAGAGGAGCCAACAAGCAGAGAGAAATGGGGAGGGGCTTGGAGGAGCCACTAAGAAGTAGGTGAAACAGTTGGCATTTTCTTGTAGCCCTAATAACACTCAGCTGGTCATTCTTAGCTATATAGCAAATTCTGTAACTATGATTCATGAAAAGAGAGAACGATGGATAGGCCCAAGGTGATAAGGAGACTTAACTAAAGAGGGAGAGCCTGTTCTGATACCCAGGCCTTCCCACAGCCCCGCACAGGATGGGAGCCTCCTGGGAAGGAATGAGCTGCACTTTTGCTACATTGCTTCCCAGGAGACATGCCCAGCTGTACTCCACAGGTTTGAGTGCTGCCAGGGTCTCTAGGCCGAGCGTCAGCAGACCTTCAGCCAAGACAGAGTGGGAACTTAGTATGTGCCCACAGTGATTGAGTTCTGATTGAGAAACTGCTGCTGGGGGCAGTGGTGGAGTACCCCCTAAATTCCAGCACTTGGGAGGCAGAGGCAGGGGGATCTCTGAGTTTGAGGCCAGCCTGGTCCACAGAGAAAACGCAGCTGTTATGGAGGAGGTGGGTTCAGACACTGGAAATGTTCCAGCAGGTCTAACTTCTCAATCCATGTAGACATGGTTGTTCCTGTCTAACAGTAAGGAAACTGAGACTTTCCAAGTCCAAAACTACTGTGGAGTAACTGTCAGATAGAACTTGAGCTCAGGCCTTTGTGGGTGTCTGCACTAGAGTAACCCACTCCCAAACTTACTGCTCCTCCTGGTAACCTTCCAGAGGCATGGCCAAGCTTGGCTTGATTGCAAGTGCAGGAAATCGCTCGTTGCTGCCCTCTGCTGGAGATGAGGCTCTCCAGTTGCTCTTGCTTCTCCAGCTGGAGATTGCAGCATCCAGACTTGAGGCCTCAGAGGCCATGAACCCGGTGTGCACCCCACACAAATGCCTCTCAGCTGCATCCCTGACCCTCATCCAGCCAGAAGTGGGACACTCACACCCATATTTTAGACAACTCTATTTCATGTATGTCAGACCCTAATCTGCCGCCTGTATTTTTTGCCACCTATAATCTTCAGCCATGTTTTTTTCGGGTTTATCTTCCAATAGCTTTTGGGTTTAAAGGTAAATTCTGTTTTGCCAGAATTGTGATCTTTCCTTGCCAAATTCACTCAGTTTCACCCAACCACATGCATGCCTTTCAATCTACCCACTCATACAAACATCCACTCCTTTGTCCACAACATAACAAGACCCTGCTATAAATTAGTCCACCTACCATCTATCTACCCATACATCCCCAAGGCCAGTGGGCAGCCACACTCAGCCCTTGTCCATCTCGCAGCTCCTTCCTACTTATATCTGCTCGGAGCCATGAGGTCCAGGAAACTATGGCACCCTCCTCCTGAGGCCACCAGCTCATGAGAGGGGCCCCAGTGACTCCAAACACTAAGGTTTCCTGGCTCCTCAGCACTCTTGACTCTCAGTTGACACTGCTGTGACCGTGACTGTTGTGACAGCTGGGCCAGCCAACCTGCACACACAGGCTGTATTCTGCTCCCTACCCCAACCTCAACTCGAGGGTGCCACTGGGCTCAGAACTTTGGAAGACACAGGTGGAAAGGGAGGGGAGCTAGGTGAGTTCTGAGCCCCTGGAGATTTCAATTCCTGCAGGAAACTGTTAAGCAGGTCTCCCCACCTCGTACCTTATCACTAACTTTAAAATCAACCCAGTGGGGACAAATCTTCCTAAAATGCCTCCTTTGCTGACACTTGTACCTTTCTCTACACTGTCCTGGGGACACCAAAAGGCATACTGCTAATCTCTGTACCAGTAACAGCATGGAGGCAGGCATTGTGTAGGTGATTTCTGTGGTGGAAGGCATGTACACGGGCCCTGTGAGCACCGAGGGGTCAGGGCCTATTCCTCTGAAGGGGTCAGGGGATGCTGCATGGAAGAGGAGATTCTTGGATAAAGTGATCAGTTTTCCAGCTAACTAAGGAGGATGAAGAAGGTGAGGACATTTGGAGCAGACACAATGACCTAGAGTTTGGCTCTGTGCAAGCTCAGGAAGCAATGGGTACTTTGCCTGGACAGTCCTGGGGTGGTGGAACCAAGCAGGGGAGAGAGTAGCATTACCAAATGTTTGGGCTTCACCTCAAGGCATGGAGAGACTCAGAAGGGCTGAAAGGGAGGACATGATAGGTAAAGCCTCAATTATAGTAGGTCCTATCTGGCAGCTATGTGGGGCCAGCTGTAGCGGGGGCCACAGCAGAGACTGCAAGCTCTGAAACTGACTTAGAAGCAACTTGGAGTCCTGATACTTGCTCCTGGGCAGGGTCTCGCCCAGCCCTCTGCCTGCAGAGGCCCTCTGTCTTCACTGGTTGAATGCAACCAGAGCCATGGCCTCAAGTCTTCTGGGCCTGCAGCCTTGAGCTTGCAAGCCCTAGCAAGCACTGAGCTTGGACGCCCTGTGGAATCCTGGGATAGATGGTAAATGCAATGCCCTTCCACCTCTGCAGAACACCAGTTCCATCACAAATGGGCCATCCTGTCAGACCCCGATGACATCTCTGCTGGGCTGAAGGGTTATGTAAAGTGTGATGTCGCTGTGGTGGGCAAGGGAGACAACATCAAGACACCCCACAAGGCCAACGAGACGGATGAGGATGACATTGAAGGGTGAGGCTCCGTCTCCCCTAGAGACCTGCACACAACCCTTCTTTCCCCCAAAGAAAGCTTGTAGAGTGGTCTGAACCCAGAATTCTTACCATTGGCCCCTTACTTCCACGCTCCACCCTGCCAGTCTCTCCTCTGGGGCCCAGGGCAGTGTGGTCACTGGGGTTAATGGAAGGTAGTGCTTTGACATCTAGACTTCCTGCTGAGAAAGCTGGTGGGAAGAAGATATGCTGGCGACTAGGAGTCCTCCCGCTGCCGGGTCCCATGCCGTGCACTCAGATGAGATGTCACTCAGGGCGCCAATGTTGGGCCACAGATAGTGGCTGCTGAGAAACACTCTGGGACATTGTCTGGTCTCTCAGAATGTGCCTGGATCCCGTGGGCTTGGTCTTCCATGGGCTGGGAGAGGAGACAGCTCCTGGAAGTTCTTGTCTCAGGGAAGACACAGAGCTATGAAAGCTGATGCCACACTTAGCATCCCGCACTACAGTTTACAAAGCTCTGTAGCCTATGTGCTGCCTTCCTGAGATGTGGCTGTTAGCATCACCGCCACCTTAATGAGGAAGAAACTGGGGCTTCTCCTTCCACTGGGAAGCGTTTCTCGGAATTCTAAAAATGGATAGGCGAATGAATTAGTATCTTTAATCATAGACTGGGTCCTCTCAAGCTGTCCTTCACAGATTATGCTAGGCCCCAGGCAGCTGCTAAGATGGTGTGTGTGCATGTGTGCATGTGTGCATGTGTGTGTGTGTGTGTGTGAGAGAGAGAGAGAGAGAGAGAGAGAGAGAGAGACAGAGACACAGAGACACAGAGACACAGAGACAGACAGAGCACATATACAAGCATTCACTTGTTTTATCTCGTCTCCTCCCTGTTCACCATCCTCTCTGCCTCTCCCCCCAACATAATCCTTGCCTAGCTCTTGGTCTAAGGACCTAAGAGGCAAAGAGAGTCCTCTAAGCCTGTCCGTGGAGATGATATGCTACCTGTGTTCGTAGGAACTTGCTGCTCCCCGAGGGCGTGCCCCCTGAACGACAGTGGGCACGGTTCTATGTGAAAATTTACCGAGCAGAGGGACTGCCCCGGATGAACACAAGCCTCATGGCCAATGTGAAGAAGGCATTCATCGGTGAGAACAAGGACCTTGTCGACCCCTATGTGCAAGTCTTCTTTGCTGGACAAAAGGTACTGGGGATGGAAGTGCTGAAGGCCAGGATGGTGGGCTCGGAATAAAGGTGAAGGATGGGAGGAAGGGACAGACCAGGAGGAGTCTGAACCCCCCCCCCAGCTGGAAAACATGCCCATACACACGCACGCATGCAGGCACACGCGCACACGCACACGTGCGTGTGCACACACACACACACACACACACACACACACTGACACACATGCTATGGCTTCTTCCCACCAGGGCAAAACATCCGTGCAGAAGAGCAGCTATGAGCCTCTATGGAACGAGCAGGTCGTCTTCACAGACCTGTTCCCCCCGCTCTGCAAACGCATGAAGGTGCAGATCCGAGACTCCGACAAGGTCAATGACGTGGCCATCGGCACCCACTTCATCGACCTGCGCAAGATTTCCAACGATGGAGACAAAGGTCAGCAGCATAGCACAGATGCATCCATCCGGAGGAGAATGGGGCATGACGGGAACAGTGACTGAGGCAGGCCCCTTTCCCTCAAGCCACCTCCGACCCCAGCCAGACAGGGCTTTTAAGGGTCTCATTTGTAGTCCCTGCCTCAATGAAACAGGGATGTAATAATTCAAGACCACTGGGAGCTGCCTGGGTTTAGCGATGACCACTGCTGCTTTTGCCCCTGTTTCCCCATTGACCAACTGAAAATGAGAGTTTTCATACAGTGCAGTGCACATGCTCTGCGTATGTGATCTCCAGGTCTTTACTGGTAGCTGATGAGAACAGTGACACCTGTCTACAGGCCTGTGGGGACTGACTGTAGCCCAGAATCCAGGAACACAGGAAGACAAAATGCCATTCCCGTGCCCCCTAATACGTCCAGACAGATAGACATGATACCAAGTGACCAGGACAGCAGGCGGAAGAAATAAAGCCTACCATACAGTTCCACATATAGGAGATACCCAGAAGAAGTGAATTCAGACAGAAAATAGGCTTGTGCGTCCAGGAACAAAGACAGGGCGGTCGGAAGCACCTGCTGAGGGGAGTGGGGCTTCTTTAGGGTGGCCACAAGTATGACAGAGTATGACAATGAGCGCACAACATACTGAACATGCATACTGTAGCTATTCAAATGTGCACTTTAAATGCCAAGTTCTATATATGAACTGTGGCTCATCTTTTTAATTCTTTGTTTACAAAACTAACAAAAAAAAATTAAATACAAGAGCTAGGGAAATGGGTCATGAGGCTCTGAGCTTAAATGCTGGAGCCTATGTTTACATGTGTGTGTGTGTGTGTGTGTGTGTGTGTGTGTGTGTGTGTGTGTGTGTGTGTATCAAGGAGTGATGGCACTTGTAAGCCCAAGCCCAGCACTAGGGAGGCAGAAACAGGACCTCTGGGGTTCCTTGAACCCCAGCTAGACTGCCCAGCTTGCCAAGTGCTAGGCCATTGAGAAACTCTGACTCAAAAACAAACAAACAAACAAAAAAAAACATCTGAGATTGGCTGTCCTATGCACACAGGGCTCCCATACACAAACATCATAAATACGCACACACATATAATAAATGGTTTTGTTTGTTCGTTCGTTCATGTCTTACCATATAGACCAAGCTGGCCTTGAACTCACAGAGATCTGCCTGCTAGAATTAAAGCTGTGTGTCCATACCCAGAATCCAACAAAAATACTTGTTAAAAAAAAATTACACAAAGAAGAGTTAGATTCGCATAAGGCAAGATTTGTTGACTGAGGCCCAACCAAACCTCAGCATGAGAGAAGAGACTTGTCAAAGACAGAGAGCAAGGCTCCTTTCCAGCCCCGGGGCCTGCTCAACCCACCATATTCACAGCCCAGGGTGCTTCTGCCTCAAGGAGCTGAGGACCCACAAATAACTAGGAAACATAGTGAGGAGGGAAGGTCCCCCGAGCAGGAGAGGCATGGACATGGACGTCCTATATCCCAAAGCAGAACAAGAGGATCTGTGTTGAGGTGTTCAGGAAGTACTGGCATCTGTCCATGGTGGGGCGTACAGCAGGGGGAAGCAGGACCCTGGCTGTCCCTCCTACAGAGGGACTAGGGGAGAAGCCAGAGGCACTCTGTGTAGGCACGAGTGAGAAAGGCACCCAGCAGACAAATATCCTTGAGCTCAGCACCCAGAAGCCACAAAGACACCTGCATCCTAGGTGAGCCTGGGATGTGACAGCCTTTGTACCTCCCTCCTCACTGCTTCAGGCTTCCTGCCTACCCTCGGTCCAGCCTGGGTGAACATGTACGGCTCCACGCGCAACTACACACTGCTGGACGAGCACCAGGACCTGAATGAAGGCCTGGGGGAGGGTGTGTCCTTCCGGGCCCGCCTCATGTTGGGACTGGCTGTGGAGATCCTGGACACCACCAACCCAGAGCTCACCAGCTCCACGGAGGTGCAGGTGGAGCAGGCCACGCCTGTCTCGGAGGTGAGGACAAGGCTGTATGTCCAGATTCCTCACTCCATCCTCCCCTCAACATGCAGCTGAGCTCTGGCTTTCCCCCATTGCTACCCTGTCCACTCAGAAGCCCTCATTTGACCCCTTTGCAAGACCTCAGTTCTCACCTACTGCCAACCTATGCCCGACCAGAGATCCTGTTATAGCCCCCACTGACCAATGGCACCCCACCTTTGTCCTGCTTCTCAGTCACAACTGTCCTTGTATCTGCAGAGCTAGCCATCCTCTCAGGAACAACTAGGGTTTGAATCCAGACTGCCTAGCCTCAAAGCTGGATAGGACACACCCCACCTGTCAGCCAAGAGCCTATCTGTGACATTAGGAGCTTGACCCAGGCCTGTTGGCTCACAAAAGCTCAGCACTGGACTTAACTCCCCCACAGAGCTGCACAGGGAGAATGGAAGAATTTTTTCTATTTGGAGCCTTCTTGGAAGCCTCAATGATTGACCGGAAAAATGGGGACAAGCCAATTACCTTTGAGGTGACCATAGGTGAGTGCTGAGACCATAGGGAAGGTTTCAGGCTTCTGGTTGTCACTGCTATCACATGACTGTCCTCAGACATCCACGAAGCAACCCTGGTTCTTGGGAGTATACTTGACTATAAGAAAGGTCAATCATCTCTGTGCCAGAGGGTCAGACTGGGACTAGAATGTCAGAAGAAAATAAGGGGAGACCTCCCAAACCCTGTAGTGGAAAAGATAGAGGAGAAATCCAGGCTATGCTCTGGGCTGGGCACACCATCATCAGAGCTCTTCCTTAGGTGTGACATGGAAACCTTCCCTGGGTGGTGTTATCTGAGCTCAGTTCTCTGACTTTACTTCTCCAAGAGAAATACATGGAGGGTGGTGGAGTGAGTGAGGAAGACTGCAGGCCTTTTACAAGCCGCTCTTTGTCCAGGAAACTATGGCAATGAAGTCGATGGTATGTCTCGGCCCCCGAGGCCTCGGCCCCGGAAAGAGCCTGGGGATGAAGAAGAGGTAGACCTGATTCAGAACTCCAGTGATGATGAAGGTGACGAAGCTGGGGACCTGGCCTCCGTGTCCTCCACCCCACATATGCGGCCCCAGATCACAGACAGGTGGGCATCACTTGCCCATCCTTGAGTGGCCTTGGCCCTTACCTCCCAGATCCCTAGACCTTAACCCCTCTCTGCATCCTGCCCACCCCAGGAACTATTTCCACCTGCCCTACCTGGAGCGCAAGCCCTGCATCTATATCAAGAGCTGGTGGCCTGACCAGAGGCGGCGCCTCTACAATGCCAACATCATGGACCACATTGCTGACAAGCTGGTCAGCCAGGCTGCGGGTGACGGAATCTGGGAGAGGGGGCACATGTACAACACAGGCTGTCTCTCCAGAGGCTTGTCTTGAAATACAGAAAGGAGAAACCCACAGGGTCCCAGAGCTCTGGAGTAGAGTCTAAGGGTCTTCCCCCTCTAGGTCTGGGCTCTCAGAGGTAGCGGGGCAGGTCAGCTACTTCAGGTCTGCACAAGACCTTTCTCCAGTCCTCAGTCCTGCTCTGTCCACCATGGACATAGCTCAGAGTGCTTCTTCCTGAAGAACCCGAGGACCCATGAATAACCAAGAGTCCCCGTGTCTACAGCAGGCCCTGGGGAGTTGGTGGCTCCTTCATAATTTATATAGAATGGTCCATATTACTAGGTTCCCCTTTCCTGGGGTGAGTGGGAAAGATCTGGGAGAAGGAGGGCTAAGGCCCAGAGTGCACCTGAAACCCTGCTTCACAGGAAGAAGGTCTGAATGATGTGCAGGAAATGATCAAAACGGAGAAGTCCTACCCGGAGCGCCGTCTGCGGGGTGTGCTAGAGGAACTCAGCTGTGGCTGCCAGTGAGACCAACAGAGAGGGCAGGGTGGGACGTGGGGACACTCTAGCCAGGTCAGGGCAGAGGTGGCTAAGTCCTGGCTCTTCTACCCCTCTGCAGCCGCTTCCTCTCTCTCTCGGACAAGGACCAGGGCCACTCATCCCGCACCAGGCTGGATCGGGAGCGCCTCAAGTCCTGTATGAGAGAGCTGGTGAGGCCACAGCTGGACCCTGGGACCAAGGAAGCCAATGAACAGGGAAATCTGTCCTTGAGGTCATGGCTCAAGCTGACACCCAAAACTGAATGCTCCTCCCACACACACTCTTCCCAACAGGAGAGCATGGGACAACAGGCCAAGAGCCTAAGGGCTCAGGTAAAGCGGCACACTGTACGGGACAAGCTGAGGTTATGCCAGAACTTTCTGCAGAAGCTACGCTTCCTGGCAGATGAGGTATGTGGCCTGAGAGAAGGGCAGCACAGAGCGGCTGTCCAGATTCCCAGGGAGGCCTCTACTGCTCTGATTGCCCTTGTTGACAAGGTTGAGGAAGCCCGGTGGGAGAGAAAGGAAGACCCAAGATGAGGGTCCTTCCTTTTCACGCGCCCCCAGCTCCCGGGAGTGGGACTCAGCAGGCTCAGGGTACCACTCTAGTGAGGTCCCCTGGCCTGTGCCCTCGGCCCTCCCTCTGCTGCAGCCCCAGCACAGCATCCCTGATGTGTTCATTTGGATGATGAGCAACAACAAACGTATCGCCTACGCCCGAGTACCTTCCAAAGACCTGCTGTTCTCCATCGTGGAGGAGGAGCTGGGCAAAGACTGCGCCAAAGTCAAGACCCTCTTCCTGAAGGTGCTGCGGGGAGGGGTGGGGGGATGGGCCGTGCTCGAGTGGGTGGGGTGGGTTCCCATAGCGACTCTGATGAGGCTGGAAAGCCTAAGAGCAGGAGGTGGAGCCCTTAACTAGCAGGTGCTCAGGGTCTGGAGCCCACCTGTCCCCACCTGCCTTCCCCCCCTTAGTCTCTCATACCCAGCTCTGTCCGGTGAGGGGGTAGGCGAAGCTCTGTCTCCCTCTGCCTAAAGCTTCAACACCACCTTGGGCCTCCCTTACCCTGGGGGTCCTGGAAGTTCTCAGGCTCTTGGTGACCCTGAGCCTGCCCCTAGCTGCCAGGGAAGAGGGGCTTCGGCTCGGCAGGCTGGACAGTGCAGGCCAAGCTGGAGCTCTACCTGTGGCTGGGCCTCAGCAAGCAGCGGAAGGACTTCCTGTGTGGCCTACCCTGTGGCTTCGAGGAGGTCAAGGCAGCCCAAGGCCTGGGCCTGCATTCCTTTCCGCCCATCAGCCTGGTCTATACCAGTGAGTGAGGCCTCCTGATCCTGGGTGGGCTATTCTCCCAGCTTGTACTCCCTGAGCACCACGGGGGCTGCATGGCATGGTTTAGTCCACCCTTCCCCACAGAGAAGCAAGCCTTCCAGCTCCGAGCACACATGTATCAGGCCCGAAGCCTCTTTGCTGCTGACAGCAGTGGGCTCTCTGACCCCTTCGCCCGTGTCTTCTTCATCAACCAGAGCCAATGCACAGAGGTGAGAACCTGAGGGGGAGGGGACCTGAGGGAGAGGGGCCCTGGCTTTTGGGAGCTTTGGGAGGCCAGTGCTATTGGTCTGCTAGTTCCCCAGCTGTTCAGAGGGAAGCCCTTCAGGTAATTGGCTAGGCTAGTAGAGGCCAACAGCTTGGACCATGTCCACAAGGCAAGGGAGATTAGCAGGGCACAGGAATAGATGTCACAGAAGCCTTGACTTGGGGATTTCTGGGAAATCGACCATTCCTGCCTGCAGAGTTTCCCAGCATGGGAACAGTGACTGCCACTTCTTCCCCATTCCTCACCCCATGATCAGGTTCTGAACGAGACACTGTGTCCCACCTGGGACCAGATGCTGGTATTTGACAACCTGGAGCTGTACGGTGAAGCTCACGAGTTACGAGATGATCCCCCCATCATCGTCATTGAAATCTATGACCAGGACAGCATGGTATGGGGGGGGCGCTGACACCAGTGACCCTCTAGCAGACTCTCCCCTCCCCCTGAAGCTCTTCACAGGTTGCCTCTGTGGCTGCTGGGTGTGTTAGGAAACTGGGCTGCTTACCGAGCTTTCCAGGTGCCTCCTGCCCACCCGCCAAAGTCTGATCCTTTTCCAGAACCATGAGCCACTTGGGGACCCATGGTCTTTCCCATCTCCTGGATAAACACACTGAGGCCAAATCTTCCAGAGATGTACCAGGAAGCCCTGCTGTCACAGCCCCACCCCCACCCTAGGGCTCTGATCCCTCCCTATGTTCAGTCACAATCAGAGGCCATCTCCCTGCTTTCCATGGAGATTATGGAGTAGGGAGGAAAGATCAGGAGGGGCCAACGCTGCCCACAAGCCAACCCAACTGTTTGGGTGCCCAAGGGAACCCTAGAGTTTTGTTGTGTTAGGGAAAAGCAGACTTCATGGGCCGGACCTTCGCCAAGCCCCTGGTGAAGATGGCAGATGAGGCATACTGCCCACCTCGCTTCCCGCCGCAGCTTGAGTACTACCAGATCTACCGAGGCAGTGCCACGGCCGGAGACCTACTGGCTGCCTTCGAGCTGCTACAGGTTAGGGGGCAGGGCTGGGAGTCGGATCTCAGGGGGCCTTGGGCTCTCTGGCCTGCCTGTTCCCATGACACCAACTCACTGGGGAAGGGGCCCCTCTCCCTGGGCTCGCCACTGAGATTTATGACCTCATTCCTCAGATTGGGCCATCAGGGAAGGCTGACCTGCCACTCATCAATGGCCCAGTGGACATGGACAGAGGGCCCATCATGCCTGTGCCTGTGGGAATCCGGCCAGTGCTCAGCAAGTACCGAGTGGAGGTGCGTGAGGGCTCCGTGCCCCTCCCTGCCTGCCCTGCCTGTGACCTTCGCCCAAATCACCCGGTCCTCTCCCTTTTGCTCCACAAGGCACCATGAGTGCCCATTCTTCGAGCCATCAAACTCCTAGTCCCATAGGGATGCCTCTCAGTTTCAGAAAAAGATACGGAGGGCCCAGAGTGGAGGGGACTTGTCCAAGATCACTCCTTGGTGCCAGCAGCACTGAGACAGGCCCCAGCCCGGGCTAGTGCTGTCCTGCTCTGACAGAGTCGCATCACTGAGCCCAGAGTCATTCTAGACCGGCTGCCTTCCATAGTGATCCCTACCCCCAAAGACCCTACCTCCATTTCCTCAGGACATTCGCCTCATGCAGTCTCCTGGCACTGTCCTCACTGTGCCTGCCACCGCTGTGCCTGCCATCCCAATCTAGCTTCTCTTCCCACCCCGGTCCCCCGGACACCCTCCCCAGCCACCACTGGCTCCCCTTACAGAACCACCCTCCCCCTACAATCAGGTGCTGTTCTGGGGCCTGAGGGACCTAAAGAGGGTGAACCTGGCCCAGGTGGACCGACCACGGGTGGACATCGAGTGTGCAGGAAAGGGGGTACAATCCTCCCTGATCCACAATTATAAGAAGAACCCCAACTTCAACACCCTGGTCAAGTGGTTTGAAGTGGTGAGTGTAGGAGCTGACAGATCCAGGCAGGTTTGTGACCAGTGTGGTTTGCCTTAGCCGGAGCCTCCTCGGCCCCTTTCTCTGAGACATAGACTGCAAAATGTCACCACTACCTCTCAGGACCTCCCAGAGAACGAGCTCCTGCATCCACCCTTGAACATCCGAGTGGTAGATTGCCGGGCCTTTGGACGATATACCCTGGTGGGTTCCCATGCAGTCAGCTCACTGAGGCGCTTCATCTACCGACCTCTGGACCGCTCAGCCCCCAACTGGAACACTACAGGTATGGCCTTTACCTAAAGCCCAGGCCTGGCTCTATTTGGCTCCTTGAAGGGCCCCACCTCATAATGCAGTTCAAGTACCCGTCAGAGTTTCCTCTAGAGCATCTATCTACGGGGCAGCGTGAGACTGTGGGGTGAGGGGGATGGACTTCCTTGGGAACAGAGAAGGCTGCATAGGGCTGCCCCTCACTCTGAGGCCCAGAGCCAGCACTGAAACAGGCCCTCAATAGGCTGAGGGAGATGACCTCTTCTACCAGGTGCCAGAGGAGACTCGGTCCCTCCCCTGGACATAGCCTCTAGGCCTCACCTCCAGGTCTAGCCTCAATTCTGCTGTCTGGAAGCACAATGACCCACCGTTCTCTCTAGCTCATTTCCCTTCCTCGTGCCCATCTTGTTCTTCTATATGTCCTGTCCCTCCTCTGCCCTGAGAGACTTCCAGAGTCCACTGCAGATCATGCTCTTCCTGCCTTACTTCATGCCTCTCACTGTAACTCTGTTCCTCCTGTCTGTCTGTCTGTCTGTCTGTCTGTCTGTCTGTCTGTCTGTCTCTCTGTCCAGTCAGGTTGCTCCAAGACTGCCACAGGCTGCGCAATGGGGGCCCCTCTTCTCACCCCACAGGGGAGGTTGTAGTAAGCATGGAGCCTGAGGAGCCAGTTAAGAAGCTGGAGACCATGGTGAAACTGGATGCGGTAAGGCGAGGGAGGGGCTGGCCCAATGCTGGCTGGGACACACAAGCACAGGTAGCAGCTGGCGAGCCAGACAGGCCTGTCCTGAGAGTGCAGCTCTGACTTGCCTCTCTGTGTAGTTGTCAAAAGCCAACCTTGATCACATAGCACTGTATGGAGGCAGGATACTAGGGGCTCGGGGAGCAGATGATGTGTACAGGCAAGCCGTGGAACAGTAATGGTTAGAGGTGACGACCTGCAGCATTTCTCTTCAGAAATGAGCCCTTAGGTGATGGACTGCTTGTGAGACAGGTGTCTTTTGGACAGGGCCATTTTCCATGCCAAGTGCTGCCTCAAGTTGGCCCTTGGTCACATTAGCCAGGTGGCCTGCTCTTCTGAATGTGAATGCATTATAGGCAAGAGCCAGGGGCTTCCAGCCTGTGTGCACTCTCCTGCCACCTACCCTTTGCGGGATGGGGGGCGGGTGTTTCTCAGTGGCTAACCCTGCCCTCTCTTCTTGGTTCCTTCCCTCTGCAGACTTCTGATGCTGTAGTCAAGGTGGATGTGGTAAGTGTGGGAATCCTGCAAGGGCCTTTGGGTAAAATAACCATTCACTGATACCAGTGCTAGGCCAGAAGGACCTTCATGGACCCAGCCATCCTTCCCAAATGCCAGTCCTGCCTTGGCCTTTGGCTCACAGGGGCAGGCTGTGGCTCCTCTCACAAAGCCTTGCCATTGGTGGACTCACAGCAGTATGGGGCAGGGACGGTGCTTTCTAGGGTCAGATGGCCACAGTGGGTAGGAATCATTCAGGGTCTTGGGAAAGGATAAAGTGTAGGAGAGCCAACAGGATGGTCAACCTGGCCAACCCTCAGGCTGAAGATGAGAAGGAAAGGAAGAAGAAGAAAAAGAAAGGCCCGTCAGAGGAGCCAGAGGAAGAGGAGCCTGATGAGAGCATGCTGGATTGGTGGTCCAAGTACTTCGCCTCCATCGACACCATGAAGGAGGTGAGGCCTGGACGGGGCCTGGGAGTAGGAGGAAAGGAGGGGTGGGCTGCAGCTGAACCAGCGAGACATCCAGTTCCTACCCTAACCCTCAGAGTCAGCTCCCGGAGCTTTCCCTCCAGATGCCTCCCTCGTCCCGTTGATGAGCAGTTCACCTCCTGGCATAGTTCCTCTCTTGTCAGCCATGTGTTCCACAAAGAGCTCTGACATTTTCATAATGAGCCAGATACCTTACTAAATGCTGTGTGAGCCCAAAGATAGGTGCCACAAAGGCCCTGAGCAGATCCAGCCTTGTGACTAGAAGCTGAAGATGCCACGAGCTATGGAGACATCAAGACCTGGGAAGCCAGGAAAGTCCCTTTGTGTTTTGGCAGCAACTTCGACAACATGAGACCTCTGGAACTGACTTGGAAGAGAAGGAAGAGATGGAGAGTGCTGAGGGTAAGGCCTGGCCCCCGGCATCTGGACCCCTAGGTCCTTGCACCCATGACAATACCTGTTTCTTCAGCCCTGGCCTAGGCTCCAAGGATCAGGCTAAGGGCTGCTACAGTAGTTCACTCTGATCAGTTCAGCAACCATAGCAGCAGGCAGACATGGAGAGCAATAGAACATCTGAGCTGGAAGGGACCTAGCTTGTTCCACATTTTCTATAACCTTTTCCATGGGACTACATTGATACTATTCTGAAGGGAAAGGGGAACCTGGGGTCAGATCTGTCTAGGAAATGCTGGTTTATGTGGGTTCCTTCAGTGCACGACTCCTCAGAGCCTTTTTTGTGCCCTAATGTGATACAAGTGTGTGTCTCTCTGTGTGTGTCTCTCTGTGTGTGTTTATGTGTATGTGCAATGTCTGTCTGTCTGTGTGTGTATGTGTGTCTGTCTCTCTGTGTGTATGAGTGTGTATATCTCTGTATCTCTATGTGTATCTGTGTGTATGTATCAGTGTATGTATGAGTATGTCTCTGTGTGTGTCTGTGTTTCTGTATATATATGTCTCTGTGTGTCTGGGTATGTATGACTCTGTGTGTCTGTGTGTGTGTGCCTGTGTCTATATGTGTCTGCTTGTGTGTCTGTGTGCGTCTGTGTGTCTGTCTGTATGTCTATGTGTGTCTGTATGTGTGACTATGTGTCTGTGTATGTCTCTATGTCTGAGTATGTGACTGTGTGTCTGTGGGTGTCTGTGTATGACTGTGTGTATGAGACTGTGTGTCTATGTGTGTGTGTGTCTGTGAGTCTGTGTGTGTGCATATTGTGTGTGAACGTGAGTGCCCGTGTACCACATCATGCACTCAGAGCTCAGAGGATAACTCCCTGTGCTACTCCTCATCCTCCATCTTGTTTGAAACAGGCTGTGTACACCAGGCTAGCTGGCCTTGCTGCTGCTGTGTACACCAGGCTAGGTGGCCTGGGAGCTTCCAGGGACTCTCCTGTCTCTACCTCCATCTCCCCATAGGTGTTCTGGGATCATACACACTGACGCTATCACCCTACTTTTACATGGATTCCGGGGTTCAAACCCAGGTCCTCACACTCAGGTAGCTAGCTATTCCACCCTCTGAGCCATCTCCTCAAGTACTGGTGTTATCAATTTTTCAAAGAAAATACTATATAAATGATTTCCTCGTTTTGTCTAAGCATGACAATAGCACTTAGGCCTGAGGTTCCACAGGATTCTGCTTGGGAACGCTAGTAGGAAGCAGCCTTATTAACATAAGCCTAGAGAACCAGGGCAGCAGGCAGAGGACCAGCAGCCACGGGTGCCTGACTCCAGATTCAACTCCTCCC
Source organism: Mus minutoides (assembly GCA_902729485.2). NCBI lineage: Eukaryota > Metazoa > Chordata > Mammalia > Rodentia > Muridae > Mus > Mus minutoides. The sequence continues at coordinate 1,271,425 of LR749605.1, forward strand.
CTGCTCTCTCTGTCTGTGCCCCTGTCTCAGGCATGACCTGCTGTCTGCAGATCCTTATGGAATGCATTGAGACTCCAAAGTTAAATGGGAAAAGGGTGGTAGAGCTGGTCTGGGGCTCAGGCCCTTCCTGCCCTACACTGACCTGGGTTAACTAGGGTTTCCTTTTCTACTTTGGGCCAGGTCTGAAGGGACCAATGAAGAGCAAGGAGAAGGCCAGAGCTGCAAAGGAGGAGAAAAAGAAGAAAAACCAGAGCCCTGTCCCTGGCCAGGGATTGGAGGCTCCTGAGAAGAAGAAAGCCAAGATCGATGAGCTTAAGGTGAGGGTCTGGGAGTAGGCCTTGTCCAGATGACGGGTGGGAGGCAGAAGATGGGGCGGGATGCTGGCCTGAGGCTTGACAGCCTGTCCTACCCAGGTGTACCCCAAGGAGCTGGAATCGGAGTTTGACAGCTTCGAGGATTGGCTACACACCTTCAACCTGTTGAGGGGCAAGACGGGGGATGATGAGGACGGCTCCACAGAGGAGGAGCGCATAGTAGGCCGATTCAAGGTCAGACAAGGAGCATGGCCCAGCCATTGATGCCCCCACAAGCTCATTTCCCTACATCCCTCCCCACTGCCTCTGAAGTCCTACACTGTCCATGGTCCAGCAGCTGGAGTGTTAAGGCCTGGTCACAGCGTGTACCTACGCCATTGGCTAGCTGGCCCTGTCCAGGTGAATCTGCAGCATGACAACCCCACCCTGTGCCTTGCTCCAGGGTTCCCTCTGTGTGTACAAAGTGCCACTCCCAGAGGATGTTTCTCGAGAAGCTGGCTATGACCCCACCTATGGAATGTTCCAGGGCATCCCAAGCAATGACCCCATCAATGTGCTGGTCCGAATCTATGTGGTCCGGGTAAGGCTCCTTTTGCATCCTCTCCCTGCAGGCCCCCAGGCCACCTGCTGGGGGGACTGCTTCAAGACATTAGAAGGATCCACTGGCCTAGTCCCCATATTTCTAGAGAGGAAGGCCAGCCCTGGCGACAAGAGGCAGCAACTTCCCTAGTCTCACCCAGTGAGACTTCTGTCTCTAACCCAATGCCTCTGTCCCCACTTCTCAACATCATGGGACCCTCAGGAGTGGAGCGAGGGCACCCATGAGTCTGTTTAGGCAACTCTTACCCTGCCTAGGCCACAGACCTGCACCCGGCCGACATCAATGGCAAAGCTGACCCCTATATTGCCATCAAGTTAGGCAAGACCGACATCCGAGACAAGGAGAACTACATCTCCAAGCAGCTCAACCCTGTGTTTGGGAAGTAAGGCCTCAAGCTGCCCTCTCTGCCCCCGCTCTGGCCCTCTGGCCAGTCCTCACCCCTTGCCCATCTCAACCTGTACACCCTTCTTAACACCCCCTCCAACAGGTCCTTTGACATTGAGGCCTCCTTCCCCATGGAGTCCATGTTGACAGTGGCCGTGTACGACTGGGATCTGGTGGGCACCGATGACCTCATAGGAGAAACGAAAATCGACCTGGAAAACCGCTTCTACAGCAAGCACCGCGCTACCTGCGGCATCGCACAGACCTATTCCATGTGCGAGGACAGAGTGGGAGCCGGTTGCTGGGAGGGGCTGGGGACAGACTGGGGACAGGGTTGGGAAGGGACTGGATGTCTACTGCACAGCTGCATCTAACACTAAGACAAGACTCCAGGTGGTAATTTGGAAAGGTAAACATGCCAGGGTTTCAGTCAGGCATGTGCCTTCACTTCACACTGAGTGCAGCTTTCAGGGGCCGGGCCTGACTAATCTACAATACCATACGGAAGGGATTCCATGACAAAGGAGTCAGGATGGGGAAAGAAGAAAGGGACGGGGCAGGGCAGTGGATAAAGAAAGCCCTTAGAGGATCTGGGAAGGTCTCTGCCCTGTTGGTGGTTGGTTGGGAAGCACTTGATGTCAAAGACAAAGTAGAAGGACCAGCCCCCAGCAGCCCTAGTATCTTGGGTGAAGCTGCTGGAGGCTCATTGCTGGTGTAGGCAACGGCCAGTGGTGGAGGAGTAGCCAGAAGGATCTGGGACATCCCAGCCTGAACGGCTTCAGGCCTGTGTGTGTCTCCTCCCACCCACAGACATGGCTACAATATCTGGAGAGACCCCATGAAGCCCAGCCAGATCCTGACACGCCTCTGTAAAGAGGGCAAAGTGGACGGGCCCCACTTTGGACCCCATGGGAGAGTGAGGGTTGCCAACCGTGTCTTCACGGGGCCTTCGGAGATAGAGGATGAGAATGGTAAGGGACATTGGAAGCAGCTGACTGACTGGCTCTCCTCTGGGGGCTTCGGTGGGGCTTCAGAGAGCCACACTTCTCTATGGGGGACTTCTAGATGTTGTCTAGTGACCCTGTGGTCTGTGCCTTCTCTGGTCTTCCCAGACACTGCCCTGACACCTTCTCCTGTATCTCACACACTTGTCTCCCCTCTTTCTCTCTCATTCATCCCCATTTGCGAAGAAAATAACCCATTTCTCAGAAGAGCAAACTGAGACCCAACAAATTCCAGTTTGGTGACTTGCCCAAACTCACGGATCTCTACAGAGGCAGAGCAATGGTGTAGGCCAAGGTCTCTCTGACTCCAAGACCCACCCCAACCCCCTACCCACCCTGTTCCTCTCTGTCCGTGAGGCACTTCCCAGAGGCTGGAGAAGGGTCTGTGCTGGAATACTTATACCTCCACAGAAGGGGTTTCTCCTCCTTTGTCCTTCCCTTTCACAACACATCAGGGGTCTCTGTTCAACTTCTCTAAGCCTGGTAAGTCAGGGTCACGGGTCTCTCTAGAGCCTGAGGTGTAGCTGAGACCTTGGTCTTCCTCAGTGTCTGTCTCCCTAGCAATAAAACAAAGGTAAGGTAGACTCGGGGCTTTGTCACAGCTCAGAGCTTTGTTCACCTAAGCCCGTGGCCCCCATCTAGGGCCCCTGGTTCTGAAGAGGCCAGGTGTCTGCACCTAATCCACTGGCCTCCACAGGTCAGAGGAAGCCCACAGATGAGCACGTGGCACTGTCTGCTCTGAGACACTGGGAGGACATCCCCCGGGTGGGCTGCCGCCTTGTACCGGAACATGTGGAGACCAGGCCGCTGCTCAACCCTGACAAGCCAGGCATCGAGCAGGTGACATGCACACGGCTGCAATCCTAAGGATAGAAATGGGGTTCACAATATTCCCTGTGCCCCCCCCCGTATTCCCACATACTGTCCCACCGAGGCCAACTTGAATGGCAAGAGTGGTCCTGAGGCCCACATGAGACTGTTGGCTCCCCACCCTAGAAGCTGTCTCCGGCTATTGGTGACATTATAAGACATCCTAGCATCCAAAGTTAGAAACGGATGGCATGCAATTTAGCTAGCCAGGAGCAGAAGGAAAAAAACGTCACTCAAACATCTGTCACACCCCTCTCTTCCTCAGGGCCGCCTGGAGCTGTGGGTGGACATGTTCCCCATGGACATGCCAGCCCCTGGGACACCTCTGGATATATCCCCCAGGAAACCCAAGAAGTGAGCTGCCTGGGCATGGGCACCATCCCCTCACCCTGTCCCATCTACTTCCACCACGGCCTAGACTGTTCTTCAGGCAGAAGGCAGCCTGGATTAGTCACTACTCCAGGGCCTCAGGTGTGGCCAGGCCCTTCTCGGGGAGAAACAGACCAACTCATGATTCTAGGGCCTGGTCTAAGTGAGGCGGAGCACCGGCCACACCCTGGCACCCTCTTCCACATGGTATCCCCCTCACAAAGACATTAGCCACCCCTCAAAGCCACCTGCACTCACAACTCTCTCTCTCTCTCTCTCTCTCTCTCTCTCTCTCTCTCTCTCTCTCTCTCACACACACACACACACACACACACACACACTACAGGCACACAGAAGAACCCATCAGAGCCTGTTCCGTACCACTCTCACATTTTACCAGCCTTTCTTCTGGGCGACTGCCTGAAAAAGACCAGAGATGGTAGGGTGGAGGGAGCTCCCTGATGTGGAGCTAAGCCACCTGCCTCACCTAGGTAGTCTTGGCTCCTGGAACTGAGTATCACACTGAATAGGGTGTCAGGGTGGTCACTGCCCATTCCATATCATCAGTCCCTGGGTTCAGGGCCAGCCTCTGGGCGTACAAAGCTATCTGTATTCTTGTTTTCCAATCTTGATTGTCGTCCTCAATTTCTTAATGACAGTACTGGGGATTGAACCTACAGTCTCATGCATACTAGGCAAATACTCTAGCCCTGAGCTACCCCCTTGTTTCTTGAGGATTTTTAACCTGGGATTGGGACCGGTATTTCCATTTTACTCTGGCCACAAGCAAATGGTGCAGCCAGCTCTGCCTGTAGCAACCTCCAGCCTGAGACTATTAGCCTTCTGTTCCATGCTTGACCACAAAGGGGTAAACCCAGCTCAGTTCCAGAGAACCACATTCCCACCCATGACCCTCACGCATAATGGTTGAAATGTAACCACCTCATTTGTAGTTTCAACTGAAACTCAAAGAGGACATCCTCTTTGAGGACGAGAACATAAAGGAACCCAGAGTCTGTGGGCTTCCACTTCGGACCACTGGGCTTCATTCAGAATTTCTTAGAAATAGAGCACAGCTCCTGTCTTTAGACACACACAGACAGAGTATGCTCCCTGCCTCATGGTAGCAGCCCCCCTGCATGGGGATGGCTGTGCATGGCCACACTCCTCTTCTTCCTCCCATCTTAGCCCCACAACCCAGGAGTGTTCATGGGTCTCTGCTCCAGACTGGCTGGTTTCCCCCTGAGGAACCCTGTTGTTTGACCCACCAGGCCATGATTGAACAGAAACTTCCCTCTAGTCTCCTCCCCAACTCTCCCAGCCCACTCAAGTCTCCTGGGGCTTCTCTTGCTAACACATAAGAGACCCAGCCCTGACCAGTCCCCAGAACCTGGGACAAGCCCTACTCCAGGCTGCTGATGGGCTTCCCCACCCGTCCAGGTACGAGCTGCGGGTCATCGTGTGGAATACAGACGAGGTGGTCCTGGAAGACGATGATTTCTTCACGGGAGAGAAGTCCAGTGATATTTTTGTGAGGGGGTGGGTGACAGTCACAACCCTGAGGGAGGCTGAGCTGGGCATGTCCACTTTCCTGGGAGAAGGGGATCCTGGGGTGGGAAGGGACCCTCGTGGTGTGGCCACAGAGCTGGAGCAGGTGACTCCTCCCAGCAGGTGGCTGAAGGGCCAGCAGGAGGACAAACAGGACACAGATGTCCACTATCACTCCCTCACGGGGGAGGGCAACTTCAACTGGAGATACCTCTTCCCCTTCGACTACCTAGCGGCCGAAGAGAAGATCGTTATGTCCAAGAAGGAGTCTATGTTCTCCTGGGATGAGACAGAGTACAAGATCCCTGCGCGGCTCACCCTGCAGATCTGGGACGCTGACCACTTCTCGGCTGACGACTTCCTGGGTGCAGAGCAGAGACAGGCCTAGGGCCCAGAGCTGAGGGGCAGGGGTGGGTGGGCTGAGTCCATGGAAGGAGTCACCTAGTCCTCAGAGCCAGAGATAGCAAGTGGGAATCTTGCCTCTCCAAGAATCTTCCCAGTTGCTTGTTGGGGTCATAATGGGAACAACAAGGTGTAGCAGGTACACCAGATAGTCGAGGTAAATGCTAATGGGAAACCAGCAAGAATCTCTAAGGAGGCAGATTTCCCTGGGTCTCAGATTGCACCAAACTCTATCTGCATCTGCAAGCCTTGGTTTGGTAAGACATCAGTGGATGCACTATAGCCAGGATGAAGATGCCTAGCTAAGCAAGGGCCCCGAGCAAAACAAAAGTGGGAGTGGAAAAGAAGGAAGGGGGGGGGGAGTTCCCACCCCTGCCACGCCCACCGGAGACTGACTCCGATGTTGCCACAGGGGCTATCGAGCTGGACCTGAACCGGTTCCCGAGGGGCGCTAAGACAGCCAAGCAGTGCACCATGGAGATGGCCACCGGGGAGGTGGATGTGCCCCTGGTTTCCATCTTTAAACAGAAACGTGTCAAAGGCTGGTGGCCCCTCCTGGCCCGCAATGAGAATGATGAGTTTGAGCTCACGGTGGGTACCACTTCCTGCTTGGGATCCGACCCACAGGGGCCAGGCTGGGATACCTAGCCCTGTGGGTCAGACACTGGAACTCTTCTGTTCTTTCCTTCAGGGCAAAGTGGAGGCGGAGCTACACCTACTCACCGCAGAGGAGGCAGAGAAGAATCCTGTGGGCCTGGCTCGCAATGAACCTGACCCCCTAGAAAAACCCAAGTGAGTATCTGCCTGCCTAGACCCCCAATCACACCACACCATGGGAGCTGAAAAGAGAACAGGGCCCAGACCCTTCTGGTCTTCTTGCCCTTACTTCACAGGCAACTAGTTTGTTCCCTCCTGGCCCACAGCCCCATCATGGGCTTCAACCCTTCAACCCTTCCTTCAACCCCAAAGCTACCTCTTCCCTCTAAACCAAAGGAAGCCCATCTGCAAAGAAAGCTGTTCCTTTCCCAGGAAGCCCAGCCCCCCAAGTCCGACAGTGATATGGGTCCTTCCTAGTTTTTGACAAAGGCAATGCAAGCACTCCGAAGGTGGCCAGACTTGGTGCCAGAAACTCCTGCTTGGTGGAGGTCTCTCACCAAGCCCTTCACACCCTCCTGTCATTTCCCTGTGCTTGTCTGCTCTTCCCAATGCTCCAGTCGGCCCGACACAAGCTTCATCTGGTTCTTGAACCCTCTCAAGTCTGCCCGCTACTTCCTGTGGCATACCTATCGCTGGCTACTCCTCAGACTCCTGCTGCTGCTCCTCCTGCTGCTGCTCTTTGCCCTGTTTCTCTACTCTCTGCCTGGCTACCTGGCCAAGAAGATCCTCGGGGCCTGAGCCCTGCAGTCGCCTGGACCTGGTACTTCTTCCTTCTGCCTCTGGACAAGGGCAGGACAGCACATGGGACACACTCAACAGACACAGACAAACGTATAAGTTCATATGTGTACACACAGTGCACAGGCATGCAGAAGTGCACACACACACATAAGCATGCACAGAAGAATACAAGCACATATGTGCATCCACATAAACATGCATTGCAAACTTTCAAACTTTAAATGTAATCATATTCTCATCAGAACCAGAAATGGCTCTTTTATAATTTTTATATTATTGGGTCAGAGAAGTAGCATAGCTTGTCCAAGGTCACCTGGCTAGGTGGCCCTGGGTCTCCAGCCTAGGTGCCAAAGTGCCAGTCTAGTGTCCACCAGCTGTGGCAGTGTTATTCTCAGATTCTACTCCAGTTCCACAAGCAAGAGGAAGCTGAGACGTGGACGGGGCGGTACAGGGGGTGGGGTTTTTCTAGGGTTAGCAAGTTGTTCTGAAACAGTTTCTCCTTGTGTAAGAGGCCTCCTTGGGTACAGCTGGCTCCTACCCCCAGGACAAATTGTTCCACCGGGAAAACAGTCAAGCTGACATCAGCAGAGGACCATGTCCCTGCAGGCTTTGAGATTCACCAGCATGTTCTCAGTTCACTGCTTCCCTAGGTCCAGAAAGTAGGAATTCCTGTTAAAGCATTTTACAAACAAAGAAACTAAGGCTCAAGGGAATCTAACCTGCCCACAATATCTGGGGATAGAAACTCAGGCAACTTGGACCCACATCCTTCCCCTGATGTCCCTCTTACAATGGGATTATGGCCCGCATCCTCTGAAAGATGATGGGACAGTTGTTGGGAAAGTATACCCAGAGGCTAGGGAGATAGCTCAGTCAAAAGTGCTTGCAACACAAGCATGAGGACCCCAGCTCAAGTTCCCAGTACTCACAAAAACGCTAGGGCACGGTTATACCTGAGCCTGTGACCCCAGCACTGTTGGAGGTAAACATTGGAGGATTTCTGGGGATTCCTGAACCCAGATTAGCTCCAGATCAGTGAGAGACCCTAGTTTAAGTAGAGTTCTACAGCCTCTCTCTGACCTCCTGTGTGTGCACAGGTATGCGCACTGGCATGCACACGCACCAGGGTATATCCAACACTTTAATTTGACATTGTGACATAGTATGGGGCCTGCTGATCTTGTGATACAAACTGCACACAAGGAGACCTTACCAAGGAACTCTGCAGAAGGCAGAGCAGGTTAGCCCCCTGATGGCGGGCAAGTCGTGGAGAGTGAGACATGGCGCTCAAGCTGTGCAGACGTTTGCTGAGAACATTATCTGTGGGTTTATCATAAAGGGAAGGTTTGATGGCCAGGGATGGAGCTCAGTGGGTAGAATGTCTTTCCAGCATTCGTGAAGCCTTGGGTTCAAAGGCCAGGGCTACATAAGCCAGGGGTAGTGAGGCATGCCTAGAACCCTAGCCCTCAGCCGGTAGAAGCAGGCAGATAAGAAGTCAAAAGTCGCCGGGCGTGGTGGCGCACGCCTTTAATCCCAGCACTCGGGAGGCAGAGGCAGGCGGATTTCTAAGTTCGAGGCCAGCCTGGTCTACAGAGTGAGTTCCAGGACAGCCAGGGCTATACAGAGAAACCCTGTCTCGAAAAAAACCAAAAAAAAAAAAAAAGAAGTCAAAAGTCATCCTTGGCTACATGGTGAATAAAAGTCCAGCCTAGGCTAATTGAGACTATGTCCCAAAATAGGAAGGGAGAGAGGAAGGGAGTAAGGGGGGGGGGGGAGGAAGGGAAGGAGGGAGAGAGGGAGGGAGGGAGGGAAGTAAGTTGAGCAATTCTGATTTCCTGAGAATCTGAGGACACAGAAGCCTGCATGATGTACTATGTAGGTGATCTCAGGAAGGATGTGTACGGCTTACAATACCAGGGTCTGCCTTGATTCATCGCCACAAGCAATTGGGGCTGAGTCCCTGACAAATCTGCCACCTAGGCTCAGGGCAGAGCTGGGGCAGTGAGGTCTCCCGGAGAAAACAGGATCTAGAGCAATCTGATACTAGATAAGGGCTCCACCCTGGCTGTAGCACTCACTATGGAAAAACAGAAAAGTGGAAGCCTGTGTGGGTGTGTGGGTGGCTGGTGCTGGTTATCTGACCAGCCCCTCCCGTCTTCTCCCCACCCTAGCCGGCCTGACACAGCCTTTGTCTGGTTCCTGAACCCACTCAAATCTATCAAGTACCTCATCTGCACCCGGTACAAGTGGCTGATCATCAAGATTGTGCTGGCGCTGCTGGGGCTGCTCATGCTGGCTCTCTTCCTTTACAGCCTCCCAGGCTACATGGTCAAGAAGCTCCTAGGGGCCTGAGGTGTGCCCCACCCCAGCCCGCTCCGGCATCCCTCCAGGGGCTGCTGCTTATTTTGCCTTCCCTCTCCCAACTCCCTGAGGAGCCCTCCCATGCCTGCCAGCCTTGAGCAAGACACCTGCTTGCTGGGCTTCATCCCCACCCCACACCCAAACTGTTGCTTGCCTGCTCTTGTCCCAGGCCTGCCTGGGGTTTGGGGCACAGTTGGCCTCCAAAACCAGATACCCTCTTGTCTAAGGTACCAGGTTCCTCTGCCCAGCCCCAAGAGTGGTAGTGGCCCAACCCTCCTTGTGCTTTCCAAATCTTGTGTTAAGGCGCCAGTGAAATTAACCAAGGAACACGGGGTAGTGCCCAAGGCTTTGATGAGTAGGAACACGTGGAAAGCACTAGAAATGACAGCAGAGAGGACACACCTCTCTGCAGAGCAGCTGCTTCTGCGCATGCTCTCCTCTTGGCTCCGCTTCTTTCTCACAGTCACATGGCAGCTTAGCCTCGGGCTTCCCATCACTTCTCAGGGATGCCTCTGTCTTGACCAGTGTGTATCAGCTAGTACACAAGCTCCAAATGTGAGTTGGGTGTACTGGCCGATTGACTGCCCTGTCCTTCCTGCCGGCAGCCACACCCGAGTGTACACTTACAGCAGTGCCCCTTTGCCTCTGCGAGCCTGCTGGCTGCTGTTCCTTTCTTGAGTGTGATTTTTTTTTTCTCTCCTTCAATAAAATAAATCAAACTCTGAGACAGAAGTGGAGCAGGGAAGGAGGGTGTGGGGTGTGGGCGGGAATGGTAAAACTCTTGTGGGTAACATCTTGTGAAGCTGCATTTAAGGTGGGCCTCAGGCACAGGACTGCCAGCCTCGGCTGCGCCCAGAGGGCCCCAAAGCACGGAGAACTTCCTTCAGTCTGGAGACGATGTGAAGTTATACGACTCCAAAGCCCCAGCCTCCACCCATAGTGACTGGCATTCTCCCAAGGACAGGAAGGGACCCTGGTGCTAGTCTCACCGCAGTCTGAGCCCAGGGACAAAGTTCCGTAATACCACTTAGGGCAGGGGACTCCTGTCCATGTATGTAGACTTGGCCTCTTTCGTGGCCTTCGGCCTAAGCCTTCAAAGACTTTATTAGAACTTCAGGGAGCAGTGGTGCCTTATTTTGGCAGAAAGATCCAGCTCAGAAAAACCCAGGGTGGGTCTGGCTTTCAAGAGATAGGTGCAGACTCCATGACACCAGGCTTTGAAGATCCTTCTTTATTTTGAGGGCATCCGGAAGCCCTGAGTCGGCGGGATCTGCAGTTCTGTGTTTACCTGGAAATTAAAGGGTGAAGGTCATGTTCTTGCCCTCCGTGAGAGCTCACAGGCTGACTCTCCCAGAGTCCCAGGCCCTGTAAAGGGACTTCTCCAAAGTAGAGAGGTGTCAGGGTCCCTGGAGGATGCCAGCGCTTTCTGTCTGGCTCTAGCTAGTGCTCCCAGGAGCACTCTTCTTGTGCTCCCCACTCATACCCCATCAGCCCTCACCTGCTTTATCAGTCTAGCTTTGCCTCTAGCCCTCATCTCCAACCTCTTGTGCACAGACGAATCCATAGACACAGGGGCTGCATGTCCCCAAATGTCTGAGTCCTGTCACAGGCCAAGAACCCATCATGATACCAAGATTCACCCCATCCACCTTCCAGGTGTGGCCTGGGACCTGAGATCATCCTGGAGCCGTATGTCCTCTGTGGCTGGACAAGGGACTGGAGATTGTCACAACCATCTTGGCCCCAGCCCCACCCTGAAGCATCCCACCACAGCCACAGAGTGTGTGCAGCCAGGTCACAAGGACTTTTCCTTCCTCCTCTGGCCAGTCCATGGGAACAAGTTATGGTTATCACTGGACACCTCTGACAGCCCAAAATCGGCTCCCCACTCACAGGGACCCTGAGTCAGATCCTGGGAAGCTCAGAGCTGCAGGAGCCTCACCAAGTCCCCAAGCTTGCTTCTCTCTCTGAACCAGGGAGGAGAGTTTCTGCCCAGTAAGTTGTTAGAGGATGCAAGGGTGGGGGAAGGGGGCCTGCGGCCCAGAAGCTACTTCTGAACTCAGTATTGTTTTTAAAAAGAATAATTCTGGCCAGGTGTGGTGAAGAATGCGTTTGATCCCAGCCTTAGGATCCATAGATGGATCTCTACGAATCTGAGGCTAGTCTGGGCTAGTGAGTTCCAGGATAGCCAAGGCTATGGAAAGAGATGCTGGAGAGAGAGAGAGAGAGAGAGAGAGAGAGAGAGAGAGAGAGAGAGAGAGAGAGAGAGGAAAGAGGAAGAAAGAAAGAAAGAAAGAAAGAAAGAAAGAAAGAAAGAAAGAAAGAAAGAAAGAGAAGGAAGGAAGGAAGGAAAGGGAAAGGGAAAGCGAAAAAGGGAAAGGGAAAAAGGGAAAGGGAAAGAAGGGAAAGAAGGGAAAGAAGGGAAAGAAGGGAAAGAAGGGAAAGAAGGGAAAGGGAAAAAGAAAGGAAGACAAGCCCGGGTGTGGGGGTGCACACCTTTAATCCCAGCACTCGGGAGGCAGGGGCAGGTGGATTTCTGAGTTCGAGGCCAGCCTGGTCTACAAAGTGAATTCCAGGACAGCCAGGGCTATACAGAGAAACCCTGTCTCAGAAAAAAAAAAAAAAAAGAAAGAAAGGAAGAGAGATAAACAAACCAACAAACAAGGGTGGTTGTGAGCCAGTGAAGCTGCTCTGCAGGAAATGTGCTCACCAAAAAGCCTGACTTCCTGGTCCTGTCTCTGGTATCCACCCACATGGTGGAAGGAAAAGATTCTTTCCCAAAAGCTGTCTTCTTACGTGCTATGGCATGAGAGAACACACACACACACACACATACTCGAGAGTGCTTTAAAAAAAGTAATTAAGAATGATTCTGCTGGGCATGGTGGAGCATGCCTTTAATCCCAGCACTTGGGAGGCAGAGGCAGGTGGATTTCTGAGTTCGAGGCTAGCCTGGTCTACAAAGTGAGTTCCAGGTCAGCCAGGGCTATACAGAGAAACCCTGTCTCGAAAAGAAAAGAAAACAAAACAAAACAAAAAGAATGATTCTACAGCTGGGCATTTTAGCTCGTGCTTATCACTCAGTACTTGAGAGACTAAAAAAAATTTCCATGAGTTCGAGGCCAGCTTGCACTACAACGCCCAAGACTCTCACGAGAGGGAGGAGGGAGACACAGACATTGCTCAGGTTGTAGAGCCCAACACGTACAAAGGCCTTAGGTGTGCTCCCCACTAGCATATACACAGGCCACCGTGGTGGCTCATGCCTGAAATCCCAAGGCAGAATAGCAGAAGTGCAGGGCCATCCTTGGCTACATATAGAGTTTGAGGCTAGCCTATCTACCTGACACACTAGCTGAAAGAATTAAAGTTAAAAAACCAGAGAACAGTCAGAGCAGAGTGACCCAAGGCTGTGACCCCAGCGGGACAGTCACAGTTCCGCTGGCCTTGTCAGGACAGCCCGCAGTACCCACAGCCTTGCCAGCAGTGCCGGCTCCTGAGGTGTGGTTTCAGATCTGAGTCAGGCTTGGGGCCCAGAACCTACCTTGGCCTGGAGATACTGCTGCAGCAGTGACTGCATCTCTGCATTCTGCTGCTCCAGAGACTCATTCTCCATCAGCAGCTTGGCCCTCTGGGTCAGCACGAGGCTAGGGGTGGGATAGAGGAAGCAGGTTAAATAGAGGCCAGCCCTGTCTTCCATCCTCTACTGATTAGAAGCCAGGCCCTGGGTGTTTCTGCTCTGGCTTCAAGCAGGGGAAGACCTGGGACACTTCCCTTCCTCCCAGGCTAACAGGGACAGACAAGGAAGTTGGGAGCAGCACCTACCACCACCCACCCCCTCCGACTGTGTGAGCACAGGAGACACAACTATGCCCCTGGACAGAATTGCCCTTAAAGACCACCCAGCTCCCTGTTCTTCTGAGCCTTGTTGCTGACTAGTATTTCTCCAAGGCCTTGTACAGCGCATCCCAGAGGTTCTGCTTGGAGAAAGGGATAACCGCAGCCAGGGATTCCCAGTACTCCGTGTCCTTCGAGTTATCTCGAGTCTCTTTCTTCAATTTCAGTACTGGCTGAGCATCCCTGGAAGTTAAAGTAGTGCCTGTTTCTACCTGCCACCCAGGCAATGCCAGTCACATTTGTGTGTGTGTATGTGTGTATGTATGTATGTACATGTATGTATATGTCTATATGTGTATGGATACAAGTATGTATGTGTGTATGCATGTATGCATATGTATGTGTGCATATATGTGTGTATGCATGTATATGTATGTGTATATATGTATGTATATGCATGTATGTATGCATGCATGTGTGTATGTGTATGTGTGTATGCATGTGTACATATGTATGTGTGTATGCATGTGTGTATGTATGCATGCATGTGTGTATGTGTGTGTATGTGTATGTGTGTATGCATGTGTGCATATGTATGAGTGTATGCATGTGTGTATGCATGTGTGCATGTGTATGTATTTGTATGTATGTGTGTGTGCATGTGTGTATGCATGTGTGCATGTGCATGTATTTGTATGTATGTATATGTATATATGTATGTGTGTATGCATGTGTGTGTATGTTTGTATGTATGTATGTGTATATGCATGTGTGTATATATGTGTGTGTGTGTATGTGTACAGCCATTTCTCGTCTGACTTGACATTGACTGTGTTTCAGCACCGTGTCCCCAGCAAGCCCTCCATCACCCCTGTACCACTACATACTTAGGCTTCTTTAGCCCCGTGACAAAGGCCTCCAGAATCTTGAGAACATCATTGGGGTGGATGAACCTGGGTGAAGACAGGTCCTCCTGCTCTTCCAACTCCCTGCTCGTGGGGCTTGCGTTGTCACCTTCCTGCTCGTCCTCCTGCTCTGTGGGCTCCTGATCTGATTTGGACACCATGCTTCCCTTGTCTGTCTGGGACATCAGACTCAAACGCTCTAGCGCTGACATCAGGCTTGTACGTTCCACATTGCTATGAATGGAGGAACTGACCTGGAGAGAGGTACAGGGTTGACTGTGGTCTGGATATGCCCAAACACACAATGAGAAACAAGAGAAGGAATCAGCAAAGTGTCTAAAAAACCTGTAGATAGACGCTGTACTGGCTGGCTCTGTGTCAACTTAACACAAACTAGAGTTATCAGAGATGAAGGATCCTAAAGTGAGGAAATGCTTCCATGAGATCCAGCTACAGGACATTTTCTCAATTAGTGATCAATAGGGGAGGCAGGGCCCTCCCTGGGCTGGTGGTCCTGGGTTCTATAAGAAAGCAGGCTGAGCAAGCCATGAGGAGCAAGCCAGTAAGCAGCACCCTCCACAGCCTCTGCATCAGCTCCTGCCTTCAGGTTCCTGCCCTCTTTGAGTTCCTGTCCTGACTTCCTTCAGTGATGGATTACAATGTGGAAGTGTAAGCTGAATAAACTCTTCTCTCCAATTTGCTTTTTGGTCATGGCGTTTCATCACAGCAATAGAAACCCTGACAAAGACAGATGTGTTTACATAAAGACAGAAGGCAGGTGAGTAAGAAGGGGGCAGGCTCTGGAATGAGACCTGTGTTCCATCTCTAATCCAGTTCACAGGTGTTCTCTGTACTGCTAGTCACATGCTCCAATGCTATAAATACCTCTTTGGCTCATACATAATATAGAATCGATCCTGGTAAAAAAAATTTCAAATTTAAATTGTCTTCCTCCTGTCCCATTATGAGAGAACACCATGAATTATTAAATACATTCCTTAAGCATGGAAATCGGCAGTTTCCAGATTTGAAATAATGCTGCAATTAAAAAACTGTAATAAACATATAGTTTCAACTGCATTAAGCAGAGTATTCAGGAGTATACCTTAATCTCACCACTTGGGAAGGTAGAAGTAGGAGATTTAGAAGTTCAAGGTCATCCTCGACTATACAGAGTTTGAAGCTAGCCTGAGCTACCTAAGACCCTGTCTCAAAAATCAAAGGAAGAAAGAAAGAAAGAAAGAAAGAAAGAAAGAAAGAAAGAAAGAAAAGGAGTAGGGATTCAGGAATGAAAGAAGGAAGGAAGAAAGGAAGGAAGGAAGGAAGGAAGGAAGAAAGAAAGAAAGAAAGAAAGAAAGAAAGAAAGAGGCAGAAAGAGATACAGGAGGGAAGGGAGGGAAGAAGACAGACAGACAGACAAGACAGACAAAAAACTGAAAAATGGACAAAGAGACTGGCAGAAAGGAAGAAAGCGAGAGAAAGAGAGAGAGGAAGGAAGGAAGGAAGGAAGGAAGGAAGGAAGGAAGAGAGAGAGGGGAGGAAGAAAGAGAAAGGATGGAAGTCAACTGTGTTCTATCTATAGAACAAAATCCTAGGAGAATTGTAAAGTGACTGATGCTGTCAGACTGTCCTCACTGAAGGGACAGCCATCAGACTCCCACCAGGTTGTGAGTGCGCCTGTGCACAGTGAATCAGTTATGTTAGCAGACGCTGAACTCTACTGCCAACCGCACAGGCCGAGGCTGCTATGCAGACCTCACTGGCACTCACTTGTACTACAGGAAAGGCCGACCAGATGGTAAACGTTGCCTTTACTAGCACACCTTTAACCCCACACCTGGGAAGCAGTGGCAGGCAGATGTCTGGGTTGGAGGCCATCCTGGACTACAGACAGAGTTTCAGGACAGCCAGAGATGCACAGAGAAACCCTGTCTCGGAGGGGAGGGGGAAGAAGGTTGTCTGTCCTGGTCCAAGTATGGTGGTGCACACTTGTAATCCCCTGACTTAGGATGGTGAGGGAGGAAGAATGTGAGTTTGAAGACTGCCCCACTCTTTCCTTTGCACTATGGTCTTGTTTTCTTATTGGCTTATGTGGGCTCTTTATATAGTAAGGAAACTAATCCTTAAATTGATATTAATTGAAAATACTCTCCCTCAGACATCATGTCTGCTTTAAGATCTTCCTGCCACCTCCTCCCATGTGCTGTGATCCTAGGCCTACTTTACCACAGTTTATGTAGTGCTGTGAATCCAATCCAGGAACTCTTACATGCTAAGTATGTACCTTCCAAATAAGTTACATCCCAGCTCTTGTTCTCTTTTTCCCTCTCTCCCTCTCTCCTTCTCTCTCCATCCACTCCCCCTTCCCCAGCTCTAAAGGCTGTCAGGAAACTCATTCTGGTGCTAACAGTATTAAAACCATTTATAGTTTTGATTTTTAAATTAAAAACTTAAAACCTGGTATGTGACTCTCCACAAAGTTCTGAAATCATTTATGACATAATGTTCGTGGTGTTACAAACTAGTGATGAAGGCGAAAGTGCAGAATGCAGAGCACTTATGTCTCACAGTGGGTAAAGCCTGCTTCTGAGGAAAGCCCAGGAAAACTGAGCCCTTGAATCTCAATAGAGAACAACCTCCCATCCCTCTCTAGCCATTCTTCCCTTTGCAAATAGAAAAAATTAATAACTAAGCTGATGGTATTAGCCACTCCTGGCATAGACACCATTAACTGCCCTCAGGTCCAGGCTCCGTGCTGCACTCTAGCATACTACCCAAACAGCTACAAGAGAAGAAGCTATGGTGGAGGGAGGTGCCAGCCACATCAGAACACAGGCCTGTGTCATAGACAGAGGCAGAAGGAAAAGAGGGCAGGGCCCCATTGGAAAGCAAAACTTGTACAGAAATGGAATGAAAGAAGTTCTCCCCAGCTACCCATCTCACCTGGGTAGAGGATAAACGGTGGGTTCGGTATCGAAGGAAGAAGTTCACTAGCTTGTACAAGTCATCCCCATCTTCAATTGCCAGGGCCTGAGGAGAAAACAAGATGGCCACTCAGATGCCTTGTCAAGCAGGGCATGAACTTGGGTCGACATAGACTCTCAGCTCCTCTGAACCAGAGATTTGGGTGCTCCCCTCAGCACCCCTGGATGCTGAATAAAGAGTCCAGGAAGCTGCACTGAACTGGAACCATTAGAACACAACCAAAGCCCAGAGTCAGGAGGGCTCCACACAGAACATGACACCAAAGCCAATCTGAAGTGGAAGGCAGGTAGTGCTATTGAGCCCAGGGAGGCCTGGGAGACTGGTGCAGTCTTGGGGTTGAGGTAATGTTGAGAAAACAGGACCTGTCCCCTGACCCCGTGTCCTCTCCCCCCAGTGGGACTCACAGAGAAGATGTCGTCCAACTTCAGCAGATAGCATTCACTCTTCTCCAGAGGGTGGAGCAACTTCAGTAGTTTGCTCTCTATGAGGAAACCCTGAGGAGGAAAGAAAGATGGTGTCCCCAGTCAGAGCCAGGTTTCAGGAACACGGTATGGGGTCTGCAACCATCTATAATGTGACTCTCTGGGGACAATGCTACAGAGTACAGTCTCTAACAGTGAGCCTTTGGAAGGTGGGATCCTCAATGATCCCCACCTTGAGACCAGGCTCAGGAAGCAAGACCAATGACCGAGTTAGATCCCATTTTGGATTTAGACTACCCTCTACCTCACCCACAAGCCACGGGCAAACAACTGAGTCTTTACATTACTTTAAACCAGACTGAGCCTCAGTGCCCGCTGCACCATAGTCCCCCCAAATAGTTACAGAGCCCAGGAGCAAGCACTTAAGAGGGGAGAGAAGGCGATGGAAATGTGAGCCCCACCTGTGCGACACAGATGGGGGCGGGGTGAGGAGAAGCCAAGTGCCACACTGAGCTGAGGAACTTGGGAAGGGTCATGTTGTCTGGCTGCATATGACAGAGAAGACCTGCCAGCTGATTCCTTCAGCAGGAGTGACTTCAGAAGCAACAAAGGAAACTGCCTTGACTGTCCAGCACCGCTGGGACTGAGCCGTGTTTTAGCTCCTCCTAGCACCTCAGAATGCTGCCGTCTCAGGAACAAGATGTTGCAGTAACCCAGCCCCAGCTGGGCCAGCTCCAACATGACCTTGCTCTAAGCCTGATTCTAGTTGCCAAGACATTGGAAGCATCTTAGACCTGATGTAGCTGAGAGAAAGGCCACAGCTGGTACGGCCACATGAGTGGCAAACCCAGCAGATGAATTAGTGGCGGGCACGGCACTACTGTCTACCAGCACTGCTCTCAGAAGGAGCTGGAAATTCTTCCAGAAGACACCTCAGTGGCCCACTGGGAGAGCAGCCATTGCTGGCCAGGCCTCTGCAAGCACTGTCTTGCAAGCTCACTCCCCAGCCCCCTCTCTGGGCAGACCTGACTCCAGGCCACAGGGCCTCAGAGGCCTTACCGACTCATCACACAGAAGCATCAGGATCTTTGTGGTGGTTTTTGCTGAAATTTGATTGGGCAAGTCCATGTAATCCTCATCTTCTGACATGGCTGCCTCTGTGGCCTCATCTTCTACAAGGGGGTCAAGGAAAGAAGGGAGTTAAGAGGATAACTTCCTGTCCTTGTGGACTTTGAGAAGCAGTCAGTGGCTTTCCTGAGCAAATGGGCCTCCTGCTGCCTCTCGGTGGCCACCTATTTCTGAGTGCAGAACAAAGCCTGCCGCATGGGGACCAGACTTGGGGATGGATCAGAGCCTGCCCAGAGAGTGGAGGCAGTCCTTGCCAGCTAGGATGATGGATTCCCAACTTCATCTACTTGGGGGCCTCATGCTTAGAATCCTACTATGAGCCGTGAAGTGAGACAGGAGTTTGAATGTATTTATTTGCATTTTGGAGACGTTTTTGCAGGCAGGTTACAAGATTGTGAAACCACAGGGTTTAGAAGCAGCCAAATAAAAGAATAAAATGGCTGCCTCTGAGAGGCATACTAACAGCAACTGAACCACAACTTCTTTTAAAATTTAAAGGAGGGCTGGTAAGATGGTTCTGTGGTTAAGAGCACTGACTGCTCTTCCGGAGGTCGTGAGTTCAAATCCCAGCAACCACATGGTGGTTCTCAACCACCCGTAATGGGAAACAAACAAATAAATAACAACAACAACAACAACAACAAAACTTTAAAATTAAAAGGGATAGAAAAATGGCTCCAAAGTTAAGAGCACTGACTGCTCTTGCAGAAGACATGAGTTCAGTTCCCAGCACCCACCTCTGTCAGTCCACAGTCATCTGTATCTCCAGCTCTAGGAGACCCAACACCACCCTCCCTCCGGCCTCCTCAGGCTCACACATGTAGCACATACTCACACACACTTTTTTGTAATCAAAGGAAGGAAAAAATACACAAAGAAAAAAACAGAAAAAGCGAAACTACAATACAATTTAAAAAATTAAAAATGCTTTACCCTGTTAATTTTTAATCAGAAAATGGGAGTTCAAATCCTCCTGTAATGGCTGGTAAGATGTCTCAGTAACTAAAGATGCTTGCCACTAAGTCTGACAGCCTAACCTAGATCCCTGAGACCCACGTAGTGAATGAAGAGAACCAATTCCTGCGAGCTGTCCTCTGATCCAGCATGCAAATACATACACACACACACACACACACACACACACACACACACACAAATAAATAAATAAATACTTTTAAAAGTCATGTATTACTCAAGACTGAGCTAATGGGCCTCTTGCTGCCTCTCTGTGGCCACCTATGTCTGAGTGTTGAAGAAATCCTGCCGTGTGAGGACAGTTATTCAAAGAACATGATCATATCGATGGGCTGGCCTATGCCTGTAATCCTAGAACTTGGAGCTCAGGAGTTCAAGGCCAGCCTTGGCTACTTGGAGTTTGAGAGGCCAGTGTGGGCCACATGAGAGATTCTGAGAGTTGGAGATAGGATACACTGCTGAGAATATGGAAATGACCACATCTCTGTGTAGTAACAGATAACAAAGGCCGTTAACCCAACAAACCTACTTGGGGCAATCTGTCTGTCCCAACAATTATCCAACAAAGAAAATAAAAAGACAGACGAGCAAGTCTATTCATTCAGCAGCACATGCAATCCCCAAAGTAAACACACAACTGCAAAGATCTCAGGGATGATCAGAGGGCTGGCAGAGCGCGCTTGGGCACACGGTCCCCTGTGGAAAGGAAGCCAGTGTTTTCAACAATAAGATACTTGGCAATAGAACTGAGGGCTTAGCTGTACCACAGGGACTTCAGAGCATGCCTAAGGTGTATGAGGCACCAGGTACTACAAACAGAATAACTGGGGGGAAAGAGTATGTTTTCATTTATCGTACGTGGGGGCCCACGTGTGTGAAGGTCAGAGGTCAGTTCTCTCCTTCTATCACGTGGGTTCTCAGGTTTGAACTCAAGAGAGTCAAGCTTGGCAGCAAGCTCCTTTACCCACTGAACCCTCTTACTGGTTCAGGACTGAGCATCTCTCCTGCTGTTCCCATGTAACATGGGCACATTGACCTACACTCTCAGAGGGACCCTCCACGCTGCACATCATTGACTCCATTTCTCATCACCTGTCTGCAACAGCAGTTCTTCCAGTATTTGTGTGACTGACTTCTGCTGCTGCAGGGAAATCGGCCCCACATTATTCAGGTACCACAAGTCGGGCATGTTCCAGGGTAAGCCCAAATGCTGGGAATGGATGATCTTGTCCACATCAAGGGCTCTTTGCGCCAGTACCTTCACCTCCGCTTCATTCATCAGCCAAATATCCCGAAACTTCTCCTCATCGATGATGATGAAGTGTCTGTGAAGGAAGGAAGGGAAGGCACTGAGCACAGCTGCTGACCTCAGCAATCCCCGGCCTTCTCAGACCGCCTCGTTCTGTGAGCTATGGGTGTTCCCCTCTTTCCTGAGGGATTGTTTTCTGCCACCTTTCTGAACACCCTGCTCTGGCTGGCTCTCTGAAGAGAGTGACCTTCCTATGACTTTAGCTTTGATATCATCCCTTATGAGTGTCACTTTGTCACATGCTGGAGACTGGAGTGGTGTCTTAGCCCCAGTGCCCCCAGTTGTCAATAGGTCGAGAACATTAAGAAGAATCTCAAAGCCCGGCGTGGTGGCTCACGCCTTTAATCCCAGCACTCGGGAGGCAGAGGCAGGCGGATTTCTGAGTTTGAGGCCAGCCTGGTCTACAAAGTGAGTTCCAGGACAGCCAGGGCTATACAGAGAAACTCTGTCTCGAAAAACAAAAACAAAAAGAAGAAGAAGAAGAAGAAGAAGAAGAAGAAGAAGAAGAAGAAGAAGAAGAAGAAGAAGAAGAAGAAGAAGAAGAAGAAGAAGAAGAAGAAGAAGAAGAATCTCAAATCCCCAACACCCTGCCTGGAATAAAATGCAGCTGTCCCAACAAGGAATAGGGTGGACTAGTGACACACGAGGAGGTCCTAAGGCCGCTGGGCTGGCCCCAAACGAGCTGCTGAGCTAACATCTAATGAAATCACCGCTACTGAGCCCCTGCCAAGTCGCCCTCCCAACCACCACTACCCGTCCAAGGCAGGTCCTAAGGACTCGATCGCCAGGACACCTCAAGGCTTTCTGTAGGTCCTTGAACTGCGTCACGAGCCGTTTGTAGTCCGAAGTCAGGGACAGGTTGTCTTCCTGATACTGCCGTATCTGTTTGGTGTATTTTGTTCTCAGATTGTTGACGACATCATGCAGGCTTAGAGGAGGAAAGCAGAGTGGGGCAGCTAAGCCCACTGGACGAAGGTGGCCCCTCGCGCTTGTCCCCTCTCACCATGGTCTGACTTTTTCTCCCCCTTCAGAAGAAAAAAGCATTTACCCATGCCTGGGGGCCACCACAAAAGGTCCAGAAAGCAAGCTGGTCTACCCACCCACTCACCACCCACCCTCCCACTCACCACCCACCCTCCCACTCACCACCTGCTCACCCAGGCATTCACCACCCACCCACTCACTCCCCACTCCCCACCCACTCCCCACTGGCCCGCCCACTCCCACTCACCGGTTCAGTTTCCTCTTCTGCTGGGACTTGATCACTGTGCTCTCTTCATCTCTCTTCTTCAGGACCTGGAAGTTGTACTCTAGCTTCTCTTGGTTTAGCTGGTACGTTGCTTTCATCTGCTGAAGCTGCTGCTCAAGAATCTGGTGTAAATTTTAAAAGTAAATACACAATACACGCATGTATGCCTACATGCATACGTACACACATACATGCATGAATACACACATCTATACATGCATACCCCAGCTCTGCAGCAGTCTGTCCAACACTCACACGCATGTATCCACACAGACACACACACACACACAGAGGACACACACTCACAGATACACACACACAGATACACACACACAGATACACATACACACAAAGAGGCATACACACATACACAGACACACACAGAGGCATACACACACAGAGGTATATACAGACACACAGAGACACACACACATACACATACACAGACACACACACACACAGAAGCATACACACAGACACACACACATAGACACACATATACATACACACACAGAGACACAGGCATACACACACAGAGGTATATACAGACAAACAGAGGCACATACACAGACACACACACAGAAGCATACACACAGACACACACACATAGACACACATACAGACACAGATACATACACACACAAAGAGGCATACAGGCACACAGAGAGAGACTCAGACATGCACACAGAGACACACACAGATACACACATACACATACATAACTGAAAATAAAATACAATACTTTAAGTAATAAGAGGAAATTCTATGTGTTGACGGCGTGGTGGCGCACGCCTTTAATCCCAGCACTTGGGAGGCAGAGACAGGCGGATTTCTGAGTTTGAGGCCAGCCTGGTCTACAGAGTGAGTTCCAGGACAGCCAGGGCTACACAGAGAAACCCTGTCTTGAAAAACAAACAAAAAAAAAAAAAAAGAGGAAATTCTATATTGGTAAAATGTTTCCTAAAAAATGTTATTAGTAACAGTATAAAACAATCTTACTTATTCTTTTATCACATAGTAAATAGCTGTTCACCATATAACAATGTTTACCACTTCCCTATATCTCCCTATATCTGTGTATGCTGCTTGATCATTCTCACTATTATAAAATATTATAATATTTTAGTATAAATTACACATATAACATTCAGCATATGACAACCTAAAATTTACTACATAGGCCAGGCTGGCCTCAAACTCATAGGAATCCACCTGCCTCAGCCTCTCAAGAGCTGTAATTATGGGCATGAGTTACCATGCCAAATACAATCTCTACAAATAGACCCCAAAAATTGAACCATGGGCCTATGACCTGCTAGGCAAGCACTCCCTCGCCAAACAACCTCCCAACACCCTGCCTCCCCTCCCCTCTTTCCCTCCCCTCTCTCCCTCCCCTCTCTCCCTCTCCCCCTACCCCATCTCCTTCTCTCCCCCCTATCTCCCTCCCCTCCCCTCCCCTTCCCTCCCCTCTTCTCTTCTTTTCTTTAATTTTCTTTTTCAAGACAAAGTTTCTCTGTGTACCTCTGGCTGTCCTGGAACTTGCTCTGTAGACCAGGCTGGCCTCAAACTCACAGAGTTCCACCTGCCTCTGCCTCTCTGCCCCTCTCTGCCCCTCTCTGCCCCTCTCTGCATACCTCTGCACCTCTGCCTCTCTCTCTGCCTTTCTTCTGCCCCTCTGCCCCTCTGCCTCCTGAGTGCTGGGATTAAAGGCATGTACCACCACCACCCAGCACTTCTTACTTCTTTTTTTTATTTGTTTTGTTTTGTTTTGTCTTTTTTGGTTTTTTGAGACAGGGTTTCTCTGTATAGCTCTGGCTGTCCTGGAACTCACTCTGTAGTCCAGGCTGGCCTCGAACTCAGAAATCCGCCTGCCTCTGCCTCCTGAGTGCTGGGATTAAAGGCGTGCGCCACCACGCCCGGCACTACTTCTTAGAAGTGAAATGATTAGGTCCAAGGTTCTCAGAAAGTGGCTTTGCCAAGAGCAGTGTGTGGTCTGTGCTCCACAGGTGGACAGTCCTGTCCCCACCCACCCCTGTCACCATTCCCTATCAGCACTGAGCTCCTTTCAGAACAGCCTCAGAGAAGACACAGATGTAGCAGGCAGGGAGTTGTCAGGGCCTATATCTCCTCTTCCGACCACATCTAACATTTGATGTTAAGATTTCTTTTTTTTTTTTAAAGATTTATTTATGTATTATTTGTAAGTACACTGTAGCTGTCTTCAGACACTCCAGAAGAGGGCATCAGATTTCGTTACGGGTGGTTGTGAGCCACCATGTGGTTGCTGGGATTTGAACTTGGGACCTTCGGAAGAGCAGTCGGTGCTCTTACCTGCTGAGCCATCTCACCAGTCCCCGATGTTAAGATTTCTAATATGAACAAGATCCCAAAGGACCCATGGAAGATGCTCGGGGCAGGATTAGTTCAGGTGTGATGACCTGGTTCAGTGTGGTTCCTGAGAACAATTCTTTGTTCTTTGATGGAAACCAGCCACATTCCAAACACGACCTTTTGGGGCATAGCCCAGGAGTCTGGATCAGAACCCAAGCCACATGTGCTCAGGAGCTGGCCAAGGACCAGTGAGATAGCTCAGCAGAGAAGTCCAGGAGAAAAGTTCCATGTTGGATGTGGTAAGATGAAGAAAGGCATGACCACACAGAGTGGAAGGTCTCTGGAGCCACTTGGAACTAGAGGTGACAACAGTGGCTCTTCTGGTCTTCTCTGGGACAGGGAGTGGAGAATGTCTGAGCGGTGGTGTCCAGACAGCCCCTGTGCTCCCCATAACTCTGCAGTGAGCACCAATCAACAGGACAGCACTCTCCAAACCTCTCAAGCCACAGCGTGTATTTATAGCTATACTACAATGAGCATGTGATCCTTGCATTCAAATTATCTCATGAAAATATCATTCTTAAAGGAAGACTTATCAAAAAATGTATTTTCCAACGTATATTTAAAAATATATTTTGCCTTCTGTGATGGTTTGAATATGGTTGGCCCAGGGAGTGGCACTATTAGGAGGTGTGCCCTTGATGGAGTAGGTGTGGCCTTGTTAGAGAAAGTGTGTTACTGTAGGAGTGGGCTTTAAGAACCTCATCCCAAGCCGGGCGGTGGTGGCGCACGCCTTTAATCCCAGCACTCGGGAGGCAGAGGCAGGCGGATTTCTGAGTTCGAGGCCAGCCTGGTCTACAAAGTGAGTTCCAGGACAGCCAGGGCTACACAGAGAAACCCTGTCTCGAAAAACCAAAAAAAAAAAAAAAAAAGAACCTCATCCCAGCTGCCTGGAAGCCAGTCTTCTCCTCTTTGCCTTTCGAACAAGATGTTGAACTCTCAGCTCCTCCTGCACCATGCCTGCCTGGATGTTGCCATGCTCCTACCTTGATGATAACGGACTGAACCTCTGAACCTTGTAAGCCAGCCCCAATTAAATGTTGTCATTATAAGAATTGCCCTGGTCATGGTACCTGTTCACAGCAGTAAAATCCTAACTAAGGCACCTTCCTTTTTAAAAAATCCAGGACCTTGTACATACGGCCATCCTTTAAGATATGTTTAAGGGATGATGAGAAGAAAGAGAGAAATAACTTCTGGAAGTCATTTCTGATCCTACATATACTCTGGTATCTATGCCTATACCATGATGCACTGGCACACACATGTGTGTGCACACAGACAGACAGACAGACAGACAGACAGACACACACACACACACACACACAGAGGAACATTTCCAGTACCACCTTTTTAATGTGTATGTGTGAGTGAGTGCTTGTATGTATGTGTACCACGTGCAGGTGAAGGCCACAGCCTGGGTTCCAGGAAACCATGGCCACCACGTGGGATGGTGAGAACCAAGCCCAGGCTTTCCACAGAGCAGCAAGCGCTCTTAACCCTGAGCCGTCTTCACAGCCCTGGGTACCACAGTTAGCATCGTGAGCCACTTCCAGTGTCTCAATTCACTGAACACAGTGCAGAAACCTCAAAGCCAAAGGACTTGGGTCAGGTTTTTCTTTTGCAATCTGGAAGAATTTAATAATATGCTGATTCTGTAAGCAAAGCCCCCAAACAACCATCTATCAGCAACCTGTCATGCCAGTGGCCGTGACCGATGCCTTGTGCACAGCCAATGTCCCGAGTGTACAATACCACCCCAGCCCTTTGGGCTTCACCAGATCTCAGATGCAAGAAAGTTCGCACTGGGATTCCAGAAGCAGCAGCATATGGGGGTTATTGACAGTGTAGCCCCAAATCCTACACAACTCACAGAAGCCTGTGTCTCCCACAATCCACATCTACAGGGCACAGTGACATGATTATGCAGCAGGTTGTTGGTTTCTTCTCTATGTTTAACAAACTTTTAACACCAGTGTCCTACTGTCAGGCAGCTCAGGTTTTAGTCTCAACACAGCCATCCTTGACTGATATATATTAAGCATAGATTATTGTTGCTTATTTGCTTGTTTTCTGAAAAGGGTCTCATGGAGCCTAGGCTGGCCTTCTTCTTCTACCTTATAAAGTCTGGGATACGGGCATCTGCCCCGGGATATTGCATCCTTGGCTCCATTCCCAAGCCACTGTTCTGGCACATGTTCAGTGTTGTGTGGTTAACATCCTAGTATTAAAGACAGCAGCTCTCAGTGAGAACTGGACTTACAGTTACTCCAGAGGCTAAGGTAGGTGTGTCACAAAGCCAGCCTGGTCTAACTTGAGACTATCTCAAAAAGTAAAAGGGAGGCTGGGGACAAAACTCAGTGGTACAGCATTCACATAATGTGCATGAGGCCCTAAATTCAACCTCCAAAATAATATATGATAGACTAGTGAGGTAGATGATAGATAGATAGATAGATAGATAGATAGATAGATAGATAGATAGATAGATAGATAGATATATCAGTAGAGCATGAGTTAAACTAAGCCAGACATGGTGGCACACACCTTTAGTCCCAGCACTTGGGAAACAGAAGCAAGTGGATTTCTGTGAATTCGAGGCCAGCCTGGTCTACAGAATGAGTTCCAGGACAGCAAGGGCTACATAGAATAACCCTGCCCTCCAAAAAACAAAACAAAAGTCTGTTCAAGGTTTACAAATAAATAATTTTTTAAAAAGAGTTAAACTAATGGGTTGGAGAGAGATGTTTCAGTGGTTAGAGCACTGTCTCTTCCTGCAGAGAACCTGTGTGTGTCCTGTTCCTAACACTCCTGTGGTGGCTCACAACCATCTGCAACTCCTAGCACTTAGACGCTAGAAACAGAAAGTTCAGATGTTCAGGGTCATCCTTGGCTACACAGAGAGTTCAAGACCAGCCTAGGCTACATTAGACCCTACCCCTGCCCACAAAAAAAATAAAAATAAATAAAAGAAAGTAGATAAATACTTTGCAGGGAATGGCTGCCTCTGAAACTCTGGGAGTAGTAGTTAAGTTGAGTCACGCAGAGACATCTGTCACCTGATCCCGGGGGAGGGAAGCAGCCCTCACCTGCACATCCTGCTCTAGCTTGATCTTGATTGTGTTGTACTCCTCGCAGTCCCAGATCCGCTGCTTGTTGAGCTGTTTCTCGTAGTCCTCCACCTTCTTCATGCGGTTGATGAGATACTCCAGCTAAGGATGCCAGACAACAGGATTAGCAAGCCTCCTCCTGCCCCAACTCAGTCCCCCAGAGAGCCCAACAAGCAGGCCACAGCGCATGGCCTGGCAGTCTCCTGGACAGGGACAGCATCCAAAGGCTCACACTCCAAGGCATTGAGTTCTGGGAGCCTTAGCTAGGTTCTTATTGCAGAAACTACAGAGAGGCACTCTGTCAAGAAGTGAAACCGGGGCTGGCATGATGGCTCAGCTGCTAAGAGAGAATAGTGCTTAACCCAAGTTCAGTTGCCAGCATCCACATGACTGTAACTCCAGGAGATATAATGCCTTCTTCTGTTTTTGTGGGATCCTACACCACTCACATTGCTCACATATCTACACATTAAAACACACACACAACCCAGATCTTAAAAGAAATTAAACACACTTTCTAACCGAGCCTTTACACTGCAGAAAATGATGATGATGATGATTTATCTTATGCCATTTCTTTGTTCTTTGTACATATGAAATAAAGTAATGCAATATTCACACACTATTTTTTTTTTTTTGGTTTTTCGAGACAGGGTTTCTCTGTCTAGCCCTGGCTGTCCTGGAACTCACTTTGTAGACCAGGCTGGCCTCGGACTCAGAAATCTGCCTGCCTCTGCCTCCCGAGTGTTGGGATTAAAGGCGTGTGCCACCACGCCCGGCTCACACACTATTTTTTAAATATGTCTTAAAATTGGATTGTACACACCTGCAACCCCAACAATCAAGAGGCAAAAGCAAGTTCACAAGTTCAAGACCAGCCTGTTCCTGGGAGTTTCAGGCAAGACAAGACTATACAGTGAGACCATCTCAATAATAATAATAACAACAGCAATAATAATAATTAAGTAAAGTATGTTTTTTAAAAGCTTGCTGAGCTGATGAGGTAGCTCATCTGGAAGAGTGCTCATGCAGCAGCAGAAAGGAAACCCTGTGTTGGGCCCTTGTAGTTCATCAACTGGACGTAATGCTCTGGCACTGGGGGGATGCAGGCAGAAGGTCAAAGGAATCAAGGTCATCCTGAACATATAGAAAGTTTGAGGTCATCCTGAGCTACGTGAGACCCTCTCTCAGAGAAAGAAGGAAAAATCAAAACACTTTCTTGAGCCACAAATACTATGACTTTGGTGGATACCAAGGGGACAGTGACAAGACGGTAGAAACCTCAGCAAGCTGCAAAATGGTTCTCCACGCATCAGACACGTGCAGCCTTCAAAACCACATGGATAACGATGAAGCTCAGAAAGGAGCGTGAGCCACCCAAGTCCTCCTGGGGCACTTGAGGCTCAAAGATCAGCAGTGCCCATCACTGCCCACATGCCCACCGGTCACCCCGGATGGACCCACCTGCTCGCCCACCCCTTACCTCCTTGGCATTGTGAGCCTGCAGGGCTCGCTCCCATTTCTTCTTATTGCTGGATAGCAGTTCCTGTCGTTCTGACTCAAAGGCTTTCTAAACCAAGACAAGAAACAGCCCTCGTGTCTGCAGCCATGGTGTCCCACCAGTACCAAGAACTTTCAGGTAACAACACAAGTGCCTCGTCACACAGAGGAGTGAAGTCACATACAAACATGAACTCTCCAAGTTTCATGTGGCCGAATGGCTGCTGAAAGGGTTGCACAGAGGCTAACAAACGGATACTTCTCATAAACTCTGAGAGGAAGCTTTCCCAGAGTCCCCTAGTTCAGTGCCATGGCTCTCAAGCTTCCTAACACTGTGACCTTTTAACATGTTCCTCGTGTTGTGGTGACCCCCAACTATAAAATTATTTACTTGCTACTTCATAACTGCAATGTTGCTCCTGTTGTGAACTGTAATGTAAATATCTGATATATGAGCCCTGTGACAGGGTCGAGATCCACAGGTTGAGATCCACCAGCTTAGCCTATCAGAGGCCTGGTACCAGCGACAGAAAAAAGTCCTAGCTGGCAAGCCTTGGCATGTATCTCAGCCTTGACTAGCATTGCCATGGCTGGGCCTTCACTAAACAAAGACAACACGAAGACTGGGAAGGCCTCCTGTTGCAGAGGTGAAGTCACGCCAGGAGAGGGCCCACTCCCTCTCCTGGAATTTTTGGAAGACCCAGAACCCAATCTTAATCTTGAACATGTCATTCACATTTAGGCACTGATTCCTAGCTGTCACTTCCTGTCCTTCACATCACTGGCCATGTACCAGCAACAAACCACTGCATTTGACTATGGTTCTGGAACGCTACTGCCCCTCACCCATCCCCTGTGGTTCACTAATGCTGGCAACCTGGTTGAACTGAGAGGCTGCAGAGAGACTGCTTTAGGCAGGCCTCCTGGACGGTCTGAGACTAACCAAGGAAAAGAGCCGTCCTGAGTGTGGGCGGTACATTAGATTAGGAGCCTGACTAGAACAGACTGGGGGTCTGGTGGGATACGGGGGAGAGGGATGCTCTTCAGCTAGGCATACTCCTCTCTGCTTCCTGCCTTCAGTGTGAACTGCTCAGCCCCGTGCCCTCTCCATCATGATGGGCTAAGTCCTCTGAACCCATCAGCCACAGCGAGGCCCTTCCCCTTAAGCTGTTTTGTCCCAGCGATGGGGAACTGACTGCACTTTCACAAAACTTATTAGCACCAGCCAAACTTGATACCTAGGAGTTTACATGTTTTCTCCCAGGAGAATGCAGGCTCTATTTTGTTCATGGCCATCTCGGCTGCCCCTGGAACAGTGCCCTGCATACAGTAGACACTGAGCTACTGTTGAATAAATGAATGAATGAATGAATGAATGAGCAAACAAACCCTAAAATCAGAGACAGAAATCAGAGGATGGAGTCATCAGGCCCCACCTCGACTGTCAGGACCGGTGTCCCTGAGAACCCTCACCTCAATGTGAATCAGCTCCTGGCGGAAGTTCTTCATCACGTTCTTCACTTGCTCCTCCATCCTCTCCAGAAGCAGAGTGATATCTTCCGACTGTTTCTTCAAGTCCTTCACATACTGGTCATCCTTTATTTTTAACTCCTTGAGAAGAGAACAGGCAGAGTCAGTCAAACACAGAGACAGAAACAAGAACCACCAAGCACACACAACAGACCACCTCTCGTCTGAAGCTATAAACACTGGGTATTAAGCCAGGCATAGCGGCATGGATCTAGAGATGAGGGGCTTGTGAATGAGTGTCAGCCTTGGTTACTAAGTGAGTCTGAGGCCTCTGTAGGGCTCATAGTGAGCTCACAGCCAGCCTGGCCTTATATATCAAGACTTAGTTAAAAAGAAAAATCCAAGTGTGGTGGTCTACACCTTTAAATCCCAGCACTTGAGAGATAGAGATAGGCCGTGCATGGTGGAGCCTTGGTGTGCTAGGCAAGCACTCTACCCCTGAGCTGCATGCCTCATCTCAGCCCAATAGTATCCAAAAAATCTGCACCATGGTGAAAGTCCTTTCAATGTTATCGAAATCCGGGTGGCAGCTCAGTTAGTAAAGTACTTGCTTTGCATGCAGGTGGCCCTAGGCTTGATCTGCAGCATCACATAACCCAGTATAGTGACACACACCTGTGATCTCAGTACTTATGAGGCAGAGGCAGGAGGATTCGAAATTCAAGACCATTCTCAATTACAAGTACAGCTCAAGGCCAACTTGGACATTATGAGTCTGTGCTCAGAAACTGAAATGTTTAAAAAATAAGAAGGGGAGGAGGAGAAGGAGGAAGAAGAGGAGGAGGAGGAGGAGGAAGAGGAGGAGGAGGAAAAAGAAGAAGAAGAAGAAGAAGAAGAAGAAGAAGAAGAAGAAGAAGAAGAAGAAGAAGAAGAAGAAGAAGAAGCAGCAGCAGCAGCATTGTTGAACTAGCTGGACAGTCCACACGTAAAATATGAAATAGTGCTCTCTTCTTATGTCATAAAAAATTAACTCAGGGACAGCCGGAACGAGCGGGGCCAACCGGAGCGAGCAGGGCAGAGTGGAACGAAGCGGGGTTGACCGGAACAAGGGGAAAAAAATTAACTCAGATGGAATAAAAACTTAAAAACAAAGCCTAAAATAGCAAGTGCCTGAAAGAAAACAGGAATCACCTGGGGATAGTAGACTTGCAAGTGGGACTATGGCAGACTCAAACCCTTCTGAGAGTTTAGAGCGGCCGCTGACAGAGTAAAGGGGGCTCTTAGAATGAGTCAGCGAGCCTGGAACCATCTACCTGAGAGAGCTGCAGAGCATTCAATTCAGCATAAAAAAAAAGGGTCAAGTGAATCTCTCCATTTTTGTTCAACTCCACCTCATTGCTATAGCCCACCTAGGCTTGCGCTTGCTAGCCTCCTGCATCAGCCTCCCAAGTGCTGGGATTACAGGTGTCTATCTCCACTCCTGGCTTGAATTATGTACCATGCTGGGTGATGAAGTAAGGCAGGAAAAGCCAAGGACCGCCAAGCCACAGCCCTCCCTCTCAGACTGGATGGAGGCTGGCCCCTTGCCTGCTGCAGCTCGTTGGCCAGCTTGTTCTTTTCTTCTATGAGCTCAGCACAGTGCACCTGCTGGCTGTTGAGCATCTCCCACAGTTCCTGGGGAATCCGCTTCCGTCTGCCCTCCTCCCACTTCGCAGTGATTTCATCAAATTTATCCTGGCTGGTCTTAACTTCATTCTCCAGCCTCTCCAGTCTGCAGGTAGAAACAGGCTGGGTGTTCTGGGCCCTGCCTTCCAGAGGTGGCTTCTCCCAAGAGCACGGTCCAGGCTCTTCCCTCAGACACTCACCCAGAGCAAAACCAAACTGTGGGGAAACTATTTTTAGCTTAACTTTGGATTGCCTGTTATTTATTTATTTATTTATTTAGTGTATCTGTGTAAGTATGTGTACACACACATACATATGCAGGCACATGTGTGTAGAGGACAACTTGAAGTCAGTTCTCTGCTTCTATCATGTGGGTTCACCCCAAGTGAAACACCTGCCAAGGAAGACCAACAGCAAGTCTGTCTGTCCCCTGACAACTTGATAGACACACTAAAGCCATCCTTCCACAGCCCTCCCCCCTGCAGCCCTTAATGGCCTGCTCACATCTACACTGAAATCTGCAATGGTTAACTTCAGTCATCAGCTTGATAGGGTTTGGGACCACAACAGAACAAGCCTTTGGGCAGGCTGGGAGGGAGGGAGGGCATGTCAAGATTAAGCGAAGCCTAAATGAAGCCTGAGGCTGAAAGAAAAGGAGAAACCGAGGTAAGCACCCGCGTTCTCCCCCCCCCGCCCCCTCCCCCTTCCCCCTCTTCCTCCTCCTCCCAACCTCAACCTCTACCTCCCGTCCCCACTTTTGGCATCAGATGCAGTGTGAGCAGCTGCCTCCAGCTCCTGCTGACATGGCTTCTGTGCCACCATGGACTGTAATCTCAAACTGTAAGCCAAAATAAGCCCTTCCTCCCTAAGCCTGGTGTTTGACTCACACAAACCTTCTTCTTCATAAACTCCAACCGCAATTTAAAAAAACACGTTGCTGTTAAAGTACATCCATAGGCCCTCATCAAGCCAGCCGGGCTGGGTGGGATGGTGAAACATCGCAGTTATTACAAACAGCTTACATTCAAATCCTGGCCTTACTGTAGGCGAACTCAAGGCAAGGCACTTGACCCCTGCAAGCTTCACTTTCCTCTTTGATACAATGGAGATCGTGAAGCATCTACCTTGGCAACCTTTGTACCCCTGTTGCTAGGGTTAATAACATGATGAATTGTTGCAGCGTGGGGGCTGGGGGGGGGGGTAGTGTGTCTCACTTGTGTGTGGCAGCCACATTCTTTTTGTTGGGAGTCTTCAGCTGGCCTGGACCTCCACAGGCACCCCTGAGTGGCTTTATAATTGAGGTTCCTCTCCTACCTCGACTTTCCAAGTGCTGAGATGAATACAGGCATAAGCTACCACTCTCAGCTCTTAAATTCTTATGTATGTTTTTTTATCAACAGCGTAGCCTCTGGTGTCTGATCATTCCTCTCCAGCTAGACTAATGGGATGTCTGAGAAGAAAGTCAGGAAGGCCTTTTACAAATTCCAGAGAGGCCCTGTGTGGGTGCACTGATGATGTGACAAAGAGGAAAGCATCAGAGCGGAGATGGGAGCAACGCTGCTGACTATACTGTCACTAAACAAGACCACAACTTCCTTTTTTTTTTTTTTTTTTTTTTTGTTTTTCGAGACAGGGTTTCTCTATATAGCCCTGGCTGTCCTGGAACTCACTCTGTAGACCAGGCTGGCCTCGAACTCACAGAGATCCTCCTGTCTCTGTCACCCAAGTGCTGGGATTAAAGGCTAGGATTAAACTTCTTTAGTGCAGGGGCCACAATATGAATATGATCTCCTCCTGTACCTCACTGTCCAGCCGAGAGCACACAGGACCTATTACAGTGTTTCTTTTATAAACTATGCTTCTATGTGCCTAACTCTGAGCTATCTGTGGGTTTGGTCACTTAATTGATTTAAATGTTGAGCTTCTTAGTTGGTTGGGGGGGGAAAGGGGGACTTCTGCCTTCACCTCCAAATCTTCACTATCATGTGGCCTTTAAACAACGCCTCTAAATCTCAGCCACAGTAACCGCACCTTACAGCATGACTTCAGTTGACTGTCCTGTATGCCATACAGCAGAAAACAAGCCACACTGTTTCCTAGTGTGTTTACCAAGACCAGAGAAGCCCAGATAAGAGGAAGAAAAGCCAGTGTTTCCCTCACAAAGCGTCACTTTGTCACTAAATGCGGGTTTTATCTTTGCCTTATCTGAGGCTGGCTTGGCCTCTGCAGGTTAAACACTGGGTGGCGCTCCAAGCCCAGGTTTCCATCAATCCTGCAGCAGCTTTAGAGCCACAGGAAAGTTTGCTGACCCAGGCAAGCATTGACTTCAGGTGCATGCACACACCCCACCTCCACCCCTACGCTCTGCCAGCAACTCCTACTCAACAGGCTTCACCTGCAAGAATCATTCCAGGGCTGTAGGCACCATCTGGGCCGCACCTGCCACTCCCAGACATGCCTCTGCCTAAGATGCCACGAGACAGCCTAAATCTTACATGGCCTTCCCAGTGCAACCCAAAACTCCTTTTGAGTTTTCTCCAACCGAAAGCCCCCCTCCTGTGACTTCCTACATTTCTTGATCTCATTGATCTCATTTTTAGAACAGACCACCGTTAAGAGTCCCGTGTTGTCAGAGGCAAGGGACGGGCCCTCCATTTCACACCCACACAGCTTGGGTCACTTGAGGAAGGGAGGGTGGAGGGAAGAAGGGGGGGGGACGATGGGTTCATACGGAGCAGGAAGGGGATTCCATGAGACCAGGTTGGACAAATTTTCGCTCCAAGGATTTGGAGAGCGGAAAGGCAGTCACGTGGCGGCCGCGGCGCGCAAACGCAGCCCATCCCTTACCTCTGCCGCTTTGTCTCCTCCTCTTCAACCCTCCTGTGCATCTCTCTGACGTCTGTAGCCACCTGAATATTTGTCACCAACTCAGTCCCGCAGTGCAGGAGTTTAGTCAGTTTCTGGAAAACAGAGAGGTGGCAAGCTGTGAAGCTGGACTATTCTGGGCTGCTGAGATGGCTCACTGCGTAAGCTTGCTGTCAAGCCGCAAGTTCAACCCCGAGACCCACTCTGTAGGAATCAACTCCCACGCCACAAGTCCTTGGACTGCCACAGGCAGCACAGCACGTAAATCCTGGAGCACATAAGTAGAGACGTTAAATGTAAACACACACACACACACAAAGGCTGGGCATGGTGGCTTATGTCTTTAATACCAGAACTCAGGAGGCAGAGGCAGGTGGATCACTGGTTCTAAGGCCAGCCTGGTCTACATAATGTTTTGTTTTGTTTTGTTTTGTTTCAGACAGGATTTTTCTGTGTGGCCTTGGCTGTCCTGAACTCCCTTTGTAGACCAGTCTGTCCTGGAATTCACAGAGATCTGCCTGCCTCTGCCTCCCAAGTAGTAGGATTTTAAAAGGCGTGTGCCACCCACCAGCCTTACACAGTCAATTCCAAGCCATCTTGCTTTGGGCTCTCTGCCACCCTACCCACTCTTCATTTACATATGTTTGGAGATCTGAAATCCAGTCCTTGTGCTTTTGACACAAGCACTTTAACCCGCGTCATCCCCACCCACCCAACCTGCCCCAATTTCTCACTTGTTTGTTTTTGAGACCGGCTCATTCCATATCCTAGGCCAATCTTCCAGCAGAGCACTCCTGCCCCCGTCTCTTGGGTGCCCGTACTTACGTGCCATCTTTCCTGACAGGAACCTACACTCTGAAAGCTCACTCCTAGGGAATCCCAAAACAAGACAGACTCTAGCTCAGCCCCATCTAGAGTCAGCAACACCAAAGGTATACTTCCTGCCTATGATGACCAGGCTAAGAGACTCTGACCGCCAGCTCAGCTCAGCTCAGTTCAGCTCAGCTCAGCTCAGCTCATACCAGTCGGCTCTCTTCTTTCTGTTTGTAGCTCTTGCTCTGCTCCTCCTCACTCTCCTTCTTCCCATCCAAATACTCTCCCAGGGCTTCCCTGTGGCAGAAAGACATCAAAGCAGGACAGTGCAGTCATGAGTGTTTGTGCTTAAACACAGGCCTTTAATCCTAGCCCTTGGGAGGCAGAGGTAGGTGAATCTCTCTGAGTTCTGGGGCCAGCCTGGTTTACAAAGCCAGTAGTGCTAGGATATCCCAGGGCTATTTAGAGAAATCCAATCTCAAAACAA
The DNA here is from genome assembly GCA_902729485.2 of Mus minutoides. Taxonomy (NCBI): domain Eukaryota; kingdom Metazoa; phylum Chordata; class Mammalia; order Rodentia; family Muridae; genus Mus; species Mus minutoides. The sequence goes on from LR749605.1 coordinate 1,307,787, forward strand.
ACAACAACAACAAAATTCCCACACTACAAGCAAATAAAGGAGAACAGAGAACTTTAGAATACAAAACCCATCTTTGAATAAATCTTGTCAGGTGAAGAGGACTGGATGCTATCAAGTCCCCATGATGGTTGAAGCCATCAGTTTGACAGAATCTAGAATCACCTGGGACAGGTACATGTCTGGACTGTACATGTGGGTTATCTTGAGGATCTGGCTGGGATGGGAAGTCCCATCCCAGCTGTAGAAAACACCATTCCCTGACTGGGGTCCTTGACTCCCCTGCTGTGGAGTATGAACTGAAGTAAATTCTCTCTCAAGTTGCCTTTGTTGCAGGAGCAGGATAAGCAACTGAGATGATGCCTTGTAGCTGGCATCTCCTCTGTGTGGCATTTGGACACCATCTGATGCCATCTGCCACATTCCTAGCCTTACTCTTCTCTGAATCCTGCCCTCAGGCTTCATATTGGGTTCCAGAAGGGAACAGGTATCCTTAGTTAATGGGCTTTGACAGACATTAAAACCAGCCCAGAGCAGCATGTACTTCCTTATCTTTGGCAGGCCTTGCCTCACTGGCTGGTTCTACAATAATAATCAACTAGAAAGCGACACTCTAAGAGCTGCCAGCTACTCATACTCAAAACCCTCGGGGTCAGAGCGGATGTCCAGCCTTTATTGTCACTGTCAAATGCCCTTTCCAATGGGTGGCTGGGCAGGGACCTTCAGGACTCCTCAGCATAGACCCCAGGTAATCCAGGTACATTGTGTCTTAAGGTTTCGATTGCTGTGAGGAAACACTAAGGCCAAAAGCAAGTTAGGGGGAGAAAAGGGTTTAATCTGTTTAAGCTTCTAAGTCTTCATTGTCAAAGGAAGTCAGCACAGGGACTAAAACAGGGTAGGAACCTGGAGGCAGGGGCTGATGCAGAGGCCATTTGGGGGGGGGGGTGCTCTCTGGCCTGCTCAGCCCACTTTCTTATAGAACCCAGGATGGAACCACCCAGATGGGCTGGGTCCTCCCCCATCAATCACTAATTAAGAAAATATCCTGCAGCCCAATCTTAAGGGGGCATTTTCTTAACTGAGGTTGTTCACTCCTCTCAAATAGCTTTAGCTTGTGTCAAGTTGACATAAAACTTCCCAGCACACACCACTACTCTCCATCAGATTAGGAAAGATTTTAACTGTAAGAATTAGCAGGCACTATTTACACAATGTGTGACAATCTGAACAAAGGACGGTTTGGTAAAACTGATCAAAATGTGAAGTGTGTTTACTATCAGCACTCATCTTCATGAGTTCTCTAAAGTTCTTGTGAGCGCACAAATACAGACGCACAAATGCCTGCAGCTCTTACACCAGTGGGAACAGGAAATATGCTTGGGCTTATTAGCAACTGATTTTTTTAAAAAGATTTATTTCTTTATGTATGTGAGTACACTGTAGCTCATCTTTAGACACACCAGAAGAGGGCATCGGAGTCCATTACAGATGATTGTGAGCCACCATGTGGTTGCTGGGAATTGAACTCAGGGCCTTAGCAACTGATTCTCTTTAAAGATTAATTTTTATTTTAAACGTGTGTGTGTGTGTGTGTGTGTGTGTGTGTGTGTGTGTGTGTGTGTGTGTTGGGGAGGAAGGAGTATGTGCATATATAAGAGCAGGTGTACGTATAGGTGCCAGTGGAGTCCAGAAGAGGGCATGAATCCCCTGAAGCTGGAGTTACAGGCAATCATTAGACAGACAAACCCAAACTGTGGTCCTTTGCAAGAGCACTATGCATGCATTCTTAGCCACTGAGCCATCTCTCCAACCCCAGCAACTTACTTAAGTGACATACAGCAGCAATGGAATGTGCTGCTTAGTAGCCCAGAAAAGGACAGGTGTAACCTTAAGCAACCCAGAGAGCCAGCGTGGAGACTCGGAGAGCCGAACGTGGGGGCTCGGAGAGCCGAGCGTGGAGGCTCAGAGAGCCGAGCGTAGAGGCTCAGAGAGCCGAGCATGGAGGCTCGGAGAGCCGGCTGAGCATGGAGGCTCGGAGAGCCGGCTGAGCATGGAGGCTCGGAGAGCCGAGCGTGGAGGCTCGGAGAGCCGGCTGAGCATGGAGGTTCGGAGAGCCGGCTGAGCATGGAGGCTCGGAGAGCCGAGCGTGGAGGCTCGGGCCTGTAAGCCCAGTGTTTGGAAGGTAGAGGCAGAAGGATCAGGAGTTCAAGACCAACCTGAATTATATAGTAAATTTGGTGCCAGCCTGAGCTGTTGAGACTGTATCTCAAAAAAACACAACAAAACAACAAATTCTGGAAGGACGAATTGAGACAGGCAGAAAGAAGGGAGAATTTAGCCTTGAAAGGGAAAAGGAAGGAACGGTTCCCCTAGGAGTCTGGCTGAAGCCTCTAGCCTGCTGAGAGTAAGGAATTGTCCCCGATAATGGGTAGTGCTTGTGTAGGGCCTTTCTCCGTTACCAGGTACAAACCTACAGTTTCCTGGGAACGGAACCTGAAACCCCCACTTACAGTACAAGGACCCATCCTAAAACCTTGTGCAACCCTAGTGGCCCAGAGTTTAACTTCAGGTCACAGCCCTCCCAAGGCATCTCACTTGTCAAAAGGAGAGAGAAGGAGGAGGGGCCCTAGCAGCCTTAGGCTTAATCTGAGAGTCACCAAAATGGCAATTGTGCCACTGCTGAAGGGAAACTCCTGAGATGTCCACACTCAGCTCCCACAGGAATCTGACTTTCTTCCCAAGGACCTCTCTTTCCCTTAACCCTGGTGATTAAAATGTATACTAAAACCCTTTTAAAGATCTATTGTCCTTAGTGTATGTGCATCTGTGTGGGGGGCATGCATATTAACTCAGGGTGTCCTCGGAGGGAAGAAGTGTCAAATCTCCTGACAGTACACTTGTAGCTGGTCTTAAGCCACCCATAGGTGCTGAGAATTGTATTCTGTTCCAACTTCAAGGGCAATATAAGCTCTTTACCATTGAGTCATCTCTCCAACCCCTAAAAATCGTTTAGAATAATACGTCTTTTCTAAAATTACATTGCAGAGCTGGAGAGGTAGCTCATCAGTCAAGAACACTTGTTGCTCTTCCAGACCTGGGTTGGATTCCTAGCTCCCAAGTGGCAGCTCACAACCACCTTATCCAATCCAGTTCCAGAGGATTCAATGAGCCCCAAGAGAACCTGATATGCACGTGCTGTACATACATATAAGAAGCCAAAACACTCATAAAATAATTAAATTATTATTTGTTCCTACATGTTACAGTGCACATGTGAAGTCACAGCTTGGAGGAGTCAGGCCTCTCCTTCTACCTTCTGGGTCCCAGGGACTGGGCTCAGAAGGTCAGATGTGATAAAAAAAAAAAAAAAAAAAAGTACTTTTACCCAATGAGCCATCTCACCATCCCTAAGAGCTTTTGAAATTTCAATTCCAACTCATACTAGTAATTCTCACCTGCCTCTGGTTTTATCTGAGTCCCAGTCTGTTCTAGGCTGCCTCTGAGCCACAGTGGGGCTGTGCCTACGTGCCTGAGCACTGCCTGCAGCTGCTGGCAATGTAACAAACACACGAGGGGAGTGGCCTAAGATAAGGGGTTCAGCGTCTGAGGGGGTCTTTATTTGTTCGTTTTACTTTGTTACTGCATAGCATTTACAAATGGCACTAATCGGGCACTTTGGGGCCTGGAGAGATGACTGGGCACTTAAGAGAAGAGTCCTGAGTCCTGCAAATTATCGTCTATTTTTACAATGTCCTGTTCCATACCTTCAAAAGTCACCCAAACCTTCTGTGACCTTGGCTTTTGGGAAGAAGACTCATGGATAAGTATCCTTAAAACAAGGAACTAGCCCGGCAGAGGTGGCGCACGCCTTTAATCCCAGCACTTGGGAGGCAGAGGCAGGCGGATTTCTGAGTTCGAGGCCAGCCTGGTCTACAAAGTGAGTTCCAGGACAGCCAGGACTATACAGAGAAACCCTGTCTCGAAAAACCAAAAACCAAAACCCAAAAAACAAAAAACAAAAAACAAAACAAGGAACTAGAACCAAGCCAGGTAGCCGTGAGGAGGATCACCATCAACAGCAGGCTTCACCTCAGAGCAGGGCTTGGTTATCTCCTAGGAAACAGAGGGCTTCACTCAAGACATATGGACTTCTTCCAACAACAGGATCCTGCTGGGGACAGGAGGCATAGGCCTCCATACCCTTAGTGCACTGGAGCTGTTAACTCCCCAGCATCCCTGCTTCTTTATTAGCAATGTGTGGAAGGAAGCTCCACCCCTTTAGCCACTTATCATCAGAGAAGCACCCAACAACAGTAACAGACAATGCCAGGGTGTCTCCTGGGACAAACTGGCTGTTGAGTCCTGTGTCACGTGGGGAAATTCCCTTAAGCCAGGAAAAGGAGGTTTTGTTAAAGCTATCCTCATCACTAACATGTCAGATTAGCAAGTACTCACACTACTGGCAGCAACCTGAGCTCTCCCATCCCAGTCAGTGCTGGGTCTCTCCAATGACTTTTCTTCTGATTAGAACTCCTGCCTCAGCCAAGATAAGCTTTGTTATCCCAGCACTTGGGAGGCTGAATCAGGAGGACTGCTGTGCGTTCCAGTCCAGCCTGGGCTACAGAGTGTGACCCTGAGTCAACGATGACAGAAACTAACAGACAGCAACTTTTGACTAAGCAAGCATTTGCTGTCACTGGTTTTATTTCCACCAACAGTAAAACACGTTGGTGGCCTCGCATGGGATTTACAGCCTTCAGAACCAAAGCTGATAATAAACTTGGGGTCACTGGACTTCCCAGTATGGTCATACTGGCTAAACCTCTTTTCTTTGTCTCTTACCATTAATTGCTCCCTTTTTAATTGGCATACTAGGCCTGGTGGCCAAAGCCTAGCATGTTGGGGCTCCCAGAGACAGGTCTGTGCCCTAAAGCTGCAGTAACAATAATTCGTATTTTGATGAAAAAGTAAGACAGAGACACAGAAGTTCAAAGGCAGTGTGGGTTATACAGAGAGTGCCAGGCCACCTACCTCCTAGGCAACATGGTGAAGGGAGGGAGAGAGGGAAGGAGGAGAGGAGAGGAGAGGAGAGGAGAGGAGAGGAGAGGAGAGGAGAGAGAGAAAGTTCTGGAATTCTCTAAGGAAGCAGCAGGAAATGAACTTACCACCCCCACACTGTTAACCTCTGAGAGGCCGGCCTCACTCCCAAGGCCTAAGTGGTCATCCGGGTCCCTAAGCAGCTTTGGGAGAGGAGCTGCCAGGGTTCCAGCATTCGTCAGGAAACAAAGGGACCCTTCACTGGCCTCAGCCCCACCTACAGTGCCCAGAGTCCACCACAGAGCAGAGCGCAGACAGCCCCTCTGGACCGGACAGCCAGCCTTACCCAACTCCCTCAGCAGTGTTTTCTCACTTTATTTCTGATCTGAACTTACCCTTTGCTCCTCTGTCCCCCTTCTACTAAGACACTGCCAGGCTAAAGTAGCTGTATTCTCACCCCCACCTCAAACTTCCTGCCTTGGCTGTCAGTCGGTTAATTAATAACCAAGCCTGTCCAAATACTTCCAGCTAGTCCATGGAACAGAGATGGGGGTTCAAAAAGGCAAGTGACTTCAGTCAAGATCTGCTACAAACTCTCATTTCAATCTCTTTGCTGCTTTAATGCATCTTCTTATTATTTTTTTTTTCCCTCAACCTCAGGCACTGTGCTAGCCAATATGGCGGCCTCGGACCACACATGTCTAATAGGCCCTTGAAATGAGGTGTGGCCAAACTAACATGAGCTGTGAGTTTAAAGCACACACTGCAGGGCTGGAGAGATGGCTCAGTAGCTGAGAACACTTGTTCTTGCAGACCTGGGCTTGGGTCTCAGTGCCTATGTGCTTCCCAATTATTCATAACTCTAGTTCCAGGGATTTGATGCCCTCTTCTCATCTCCTCAGGAACAAGGCATGTATTTGGTGCATATGCATTCATTCAGGCAAAGTCACCATACACATAAGATAAAATAAATAAATAAATAAATAAACACCCATTAGGGGCTGGGAAAACAGAAACGTGAGGACTTGTGTTTGAACCTCCAGCCTCCAGCACCCACACCGAAGCTGGACAGGGTAGCACTCTGTTTTATTATTCTGGGTTTCCTGAGACAGGGTCTCCTTATGTAGCTTAGGGTGGCCTGGATCTCTTGACCCATCTGCTTCAGCTTCCTAAGTATTAGTGGTACTGGGATGTGCCATGACACCTGGCTCATTTTCTTCATTCAGAAAGTTTGTAGGCACTTCTCTTTGTTCTTGGTATTCTAAAATTTTGCAGTGATGTACTTTGAAATGGACTCTCCCTCCCATCTTCCCTGTAAAGGTAACTTTTATTTGCCTGATGTTATTGTCATCTTGGAGGCTTGCTGCTGAATAAGCTTACCCTTTCTAGCTCTTTCTGAACTCTGCCTGGCTGGTTCAGCTCAGCTATTCTGTTCAAACTCCTCTCCAAGCTAACTGATACAATCTGGCTTCTCTCAGCTTTTCACTGAATTGCTCTGCTTGGCCTCAAACTAACTCTGGCAATTCATTCTAATCTTCTGATTTCTTATTCATTGGCTTCAGCTGCCTTTGTTGACCTGCACTGAACTGCATGAACTCACAACAAACTCAACTCCATGCACTGCCCTCACTGTACTGACTCCCAACTGTCTGACTCTCTCTCCCTGCACTGCTTTTAAATAGTTTTCTTTCCTGTGCTGTTCCTTTGAGAGTTGGGCATATCCCATCTTTGACTCATTCTGTCAAATCTTTCTCTGACTCACCACTTTGTCTGCCCCTCATTTAGATGTCACTTTCAAACACAGCTTTCAAACATGGTTCCTTCTACAAAACTGATTTTACCTTAAAGATGTGTAATAAGGGTGTGTCTGTATTCCAGCCAGGGGGATTAAAGATGTGTGGCATGTCTGCATCCCAGCAGTCTTTGGATGTGATCCCTTGCCGGAGCGGCCATATTGCTGGATTAAAATTCCTCTACACTTTCCTCCCTCTCTTCCTTCCTTTCTTCATTTCTTCCTTCTTCCTTTTTCTTCTTTTTTCCCCCTTTCTCCACTCTCCCCTCCACTCTCCTCCTTCCTCTTGTGCTGGGAATTGGCACATGAAAGATCACTGAGACACATACATCCCCTTTACCTGGAGTAGGCCCGTTTCCTCCATTGTGCTGAACAAATTATTATTATTAATATATTTTATGTGAACAGGTGTTTTGCCTCCATGTAAGCCTGAGAACCATATGCCTGCCTAGTGCCCACAGAAGCTAGAAGAGGGCATTGGACCCCCTGGAACTTGAGTTAGAGACAGTTGTAAACTGGAATGGGGTATTAAAAAATCAAACCTAGTTCCTCTAAAAGAAGAGTCACTGCTTGTAACTGCTAAGCCATTTCTCCAGGCCTCTTTCATGTTTTGTCTTGACTTGTTTTTGAGACAGGTTTCATTATGCTGCCCTGGCTGCCCTGGAACTCCCTATTTTGGCCAGCTGGCCTCAAAATCAGAGATGCCTGCATTCCTCTGCCTCCCAAGAGCTAGAGTGATAGGAATATGCCACCACACCTATCTTTTTTTTTTAATTTATCTATTCATTTGTAGTGTGTGTGTGTGTGTGTGTGTGTGTGTGTGTATACTCAAACCATGGCACACATATAGAGGTCACACTGTCTTCTGTTCAAACAGCCAATCAGAAGCATCCATCAGATTCAACTTCAAAATTTGTCCTGCGTCCATCTGCTTCTCTCTAGATCATTGACAGAGTCCAGGCCGATCCCTTGCCTCACCAGAACCAGAGTAGCTATCTCCTTCCTGCTCAGGTCTCCTCAGTCACACCTCCAGCCCCTTCACACCATTCCCCAAACAGTGAGCTGAGTAATTTGAAGGTGAAAGTGATGCTCTGCCTATCAGGAAAGTGGCCTTAATTTTGTTTAGACATTATCACATGCTGTTATCACACCCAATAAATATCCCCCAACCCCAACCCCTACAAGGCAGGATTTCTCTTTGTAGCCCTGGGCATCCTGGAACTCTCTTTGTAGACTAAGCTGGCTTTGAACTCAGAAATCCTCCTGCCTCTGCCTCCCAAGTGCTGGGAATAAAGGTTGTGTGCCATCATGCCTGACAATAAATGTCTTAAAGTAACCCAGCACAGTGCCTCCTTACAAAACTAACTTTTTCTCAAGCTCCAAGCTACCCTTTCTAGCTGCCTGGCTTTAGGGCCTACTCCCATGAGTCTCCTCTCCCCTTGCTGTCCTTGTCATAGATCATAGTTATAGGGACACTTGTCCTCTCTCCCTCATTAGAATATATACTTCCTGCACATCACTGAATTCCCAGTCTCTTTAGTTGTTTTTTTTTTTTTTTTGCTTGTTTGTTTTGCTTTTGCTTTTAAAGATTTATTTTATATGTAAGTACACTGTAGCTGTCTTCAGACACACCATAAGAGGGCATCAGATCTCATTACGGGTGGTTGTGAGCTACCATGGGTTGCTGGGATTTGAACTCAGGACCTTCAGAAGAGCAGTCAGAGCTCTTAACCATTAAGCCATCTCTCCAGCCCCCCAGTCTCCTTGTTAAAGGCCACAGCACATCAAGACCATGATCCTCAGACAGCTTTGAAGATGGATAAAGGTGGCATCACTTGGAGACAACTAGAAGGGCAGGCAAGAGTCCAGTTCATCTGTTAGCCAAACAGCAGCAACAGACAAACTTACCAAGGATGCTTCTACCTGCCCAGTTCCTGAACCAACCCCAGTTCTCATCCCAGAACTTCCTAACCAAAGAGGTAGTAGGGATCCCAGGAGGAAGAACATGGAACACAATGGTAAATACATAATGTAATGAGGCTCCTAGCCGTTCCCCAAGGGGACTGAAGGTCATCAGGGAACTGTCAGGGAAGGGGATACCCAGACAGTGTTAGGACAATTAAAAACAGACCTGAGTTACCATGACAACAAGAGATGCTAACCGAAATCACAGCCTTGCCCAACTAGGATGGAGGCACACAGACCTCCATCTTGTGCTTCTGCTGGGTCTGTAGACCACCAAAAGTAAAAATGGGATGAACGACTTAGAAGTTGAACAACTGTCACATGAAGTCTAGTGACCAGTGGATGTCCCTTAAACTTTACCTAAGCTAATAAAGACACCAAAGCCATGGGAACATGGTGGGGATGCAAGTGTGGTGGCCTCCATCCACCCCCCCTTAACTCACAGGTCTGGCACTTGCAGTACCTGGATGGATACTAGACAATGATCATCAATGTCTGCAAGAACAAGCAAGCAGCCGCCCGCCTTTGCTACAGTAGTTCGATCGACATGGCCTCGGGCCCAGTGAGTGTGGCCACTAAGTGAAATGAAAGTTTTTACTCTTATTTTATTTTTATTTTGAGGTGTCAAGGCCTTCCTACGTAGACTAGGCTAGCCTTGATCTCAAAGAGATCTGCCTGCCTCTGCCGCTCCAGTACGAGATTAAAGGCATAAGCCACTAACCTGATTTTATTTTATTTTATTTTATAATTTAAAAATGGATCAAGGTGTTCATCTCTGTGTGGAACACACAATCACATATGCTCACTGGCTGTGATAATTGTCCTGGTCTTTGTTATAAGCTATTCACAGAAGAATGGGGATAACTGACTCTTTCCCAGATCAGGTCAACAAACTATAGCCTCTGGAATAAATCTAACCTAGAACCTTTTTATTTTCTTTTTATTTTTATTTTCAAATATTGGGACAAGGTCTCATTATGTAGCCCTAGCTGTCCCAAAACTCACTGCCTGAATGTTCTAGAAGAAAAGTTTTCCTGTTTACACCCAGGGCACACGCGCGCGCACAGACACACACACACACACCTTACCACGGGGCTCCCACCCAGCCCGGCCCCAGCTCCCCGCAGGGCGCTCCCCATCGCACCAGCCAGACACCCAGCTCACCGCCTTCGGGCTTCCTGACGTGCAGCGATGCGCAGACGCCGGGCCTGGATCCTCTCCTGCGGGTTATCCGAATGCACCGAGGGTCCGAGAATCGGGGTGGATAAGTGTTCTTCCCCATTCTGCTCTAGGCCCCCAATGGCTCCTGACGGATTCATGGCGGCGCCTTCCACCCACTGGCAGCTCCGACCAGCAGCCCGGTTGCTAGGAACAAACCGTTGCCAAGGGAAAGCAGTCACCTGACCCATCTCTGGCTAGCTGTCGCGCGGTGCAACAGCCCAGCTTCTCTATCAGGCACTAAAAGTTGTATATTTGTATCCCAAATGTGGACTTTATTCCCCTTGTCTGAAGTTGGTTTGGAAGGGTTGACTTGACCCCACGAAGGCAAATGGAATAAACCGCACCTCATCTCTTTCTGACTCAAAAGCCCAACTCATCATCTGCCTTACCAAATGAATATTCCTAAAAGGCACTTTGCTACAAAATAACTGAGTACCTGCAACATGAAAAGCATTGTATTATATAGCTAGAGAGAGTGGCGTCCTTTCCTCAAGCTGAGTAGGAGACCACCTCAACCCATTGCAGTTTTGGAAGTGTGAACCCAAGTACACTCATCATCTGTAGCCATGACCGAAAATGAGGAGGGTGCAGGACAATGATTTGGGGGGAAGGAACCCAGAACACTACCGCTCTCTCAAAGCAGCAGTCTGCAGAGGTGGGGGTGGAGGTGGGAAGATATCATGCCTTAGTCCCCTTGTCAACAAAAATAATGTCCCGGGGCCAGAGAGAAGGCTCAGCAGTTAATGTTTATGGCCAAGGAGAGTGACCAACTGAGTTCAATCCTTTAGGCCCACCCTATGAAAAAAGTACCAGTGCTGATAAATTGTCCTCTGACCTTCACATGCCACAGTAGCACATGGGCACACAAAATCATAGGTGTAAAAAGTATTTTTTTTAATGTTCTTTTTAAGAATTAAAACCATGTCTGTGGGCTTGTGGTACAGCTCAATGGTAAAGGGTTTACCTATACCAGCAAGGAGGTTGCACCGTGGACAGGACACACAAACAAAACAAAAACACCACTCCTGTAATCTCAAAACTCAGGATTGTGTTCCTGGTCATCCTGGGCTACAGAATGAGACTCTGTCTCTAAACTAAATTAAAATAAGAAATGTAAAGCCCTACACCAAAATAATAATAATAATAATAATAATAATAATTTCCTTTTACACAGACATGCAGACATAGTGGTTCACAATCAGCCCTCTGGGAGGCTGAGATAGGATGACTGTAAAGTTCTAGGCCAAGCTGGGCTACATTTCAAGACACTATCCCTAATGCAAACCACTCAATAGTTTTATTTTTGTAGCATTGGAGACTGACCCTAGGCACTCACACATGCTAGACATTCCTTGTTGATGAAGGGGTTTTATGGCTCAGGGAAGTTGCAATGCAAGAATGGGTTTGCTGTGTAAAACCTAATCCTCTACAATAGGAAGGCCGAGAAGACACACCCTTCATCAATCCTATAAGATGCAAACTGGCGAGAGGGCTACCGGCACATCAGAAGAGCTTTGTGGTCTCTGCTTATGCCAGACCTTAGGGTTGGAGATGCTGCTGCTCACCTGAATGGAAGAAAGGCAATGGGATTAACTGGGCACCGAGATAGCAGGGGCCAGTGGCAGCACGGAATCACCAGAAGCAAGGTGACTGCAGTTATATGGGCAGCGTAGACAAAACAATGTTCATAATGACGTAACTCATAATGGTCAGCACAGGCAAGACGAATTTTATAACGGCATGACTCATACAGACCTTTGGTACTGGCTAATTACAGTGTTTCCAGGCATGAAGTAGATAAGGAGCCTACTGCATTTGTTTCATCTATATCAGCAAAATAAATAAATAAATAAAATCCTCTCAAACAAATGCAAGAAAGGCTATATCGAATTCTGGCAAAAGGCAGTCTCAGCCAGTGAATCTATTTCCAGACTTGAGCCAGTTTGCAGACCCAGAACCCCTTGAATGAAGGGGTAGCCAGGTTCCTCTAAGGAAGGACCTTGAGAAGACCCCTAAAGTTTTGCTGTTAGCCTTTCTCCAGTTCTTCCTGAGTGGGACCTACAGCCTTTTACAAGGGTAACTGTACACTGGGGGAAAGGAAATGACCAGACTTCCCGGGGCTACTGAATACTGATGCTGGGAAATCCTAAGAAACATTGTTGCCTGCCAGTTAGAGTAGGGGCTTGTGAGGTCAGGTAATTGATGGAGTTTGGGCTGATGTCCGACTCAACAGTAGGTCCAGCAGGTCCCCCAAACACATCATGTAGTTATTTCCCCAATTCCAGAATGTATAATTGGGATAGATATACTTAGAAATGGGCAGAATTCTCACATTGGTTCCCTGGTATAGAGGGTATTTTGGTTGGAAAGGCTAAATGGAAGCCTTAGAGTTGCCTCTGCCAGAGAAAATAATGAATCAAAGCAGTATCATATCCCTGGAGGAATTGTAGAAATTACTGCCACCATCAAGGACTTGAAAGATGCAGGGGTGGTGGTTCCCACCACATCTCCCTTTAACTCTCCTATCTGGTCAGTGCAGAAGACAGATGGATCATGGAGAATGACTATCAAAAACTCAGTCAGGTAGTAACTCTGAGTGCAGCTGCTGTACCAGATGTAGTTTTGTTACTTGACTAAAATTAACACATCTCCTGGTGCCTGGTATGCAGCTATTGATCTGGCAAATGCCTTCTTTTCAGTATCTGTCGATAAAGACTACCAGAAGCAATTTGCTTTGGTTGGCAAGGCCAGCAGTATACCTTCACAGTTTTGCCTCAAGGATGCATTAACTCTCCTTTCCTATGTCATAACTTAGTTAGAAGGGATCTTGATCGTTTGTCTCTTCCACAAAACATCACTCTGGTGCACTACATTGATGACATTACGCTGATTCATTGGTAACACATAAGCGTATCAGAAGATGGGAAATAAATCCAACCAAAATTCAATGACCTTTTACCTTAGTGAAATTCTCAGGAGTCCAATGTTATGGGGGCATATAGAGATATTCCTTCTAAGGCGAAGGATAAGAAACACATTTAGTGGGCCTATTTGGATTCTGGAGACAGCACATTCCTTACTTGGGTGTGGTACTCGGGCCCATTTACCAAGTGATTCAGAAAGCTGCTAGCTTTGTGTGGGGCCTGCACAGGAGAAGGCTCTTCAACAGGTCAAGGCTGCTGTCCAGGCTGCTCTACCACTTGGACCATATGATCCTGAAGACCTGATGGTACCTTGAGGTGTCAGTAGCAGATAGAGATGCTGTTTGGAGCCTTTGGCAGGCCACTATAGATGAATCACAGAGGAGACCTTTGGGATTTTGAAACATGGCTCTACCACCATCTGCAGACAGCTATTCTCCTTTTGAAAAACAGCTCTTGGCATGCTATTGGGGCTTAGTGGAAACTGAACATTTGATGATGAGCCACTGTGTGATCTAAACTGCCTATCACGAGCTGTGTGTTATTAGACTCCCCCCCCCCCCAAGTCACAAAGTCGGATGTGCACAGCAGCATTCTATTATCAAATGGAAGTTGTATATACTCAGGCCCAAACAGGTCCTGAAGGCACAAGCAAGTTACATGAAGAAGTTGCCCAAATGCCTATGGTTTCTACTCCTGTTACAATGCCATGTGCTGCCAAGCATGCACCTATAGCCTTATGGAGCATTTCCAATGATTGAGGAAGAAAAGACTAGGACCAAGTTTACTGATGGTTGGGTACATTATGCAGGTACCACCCAGAACTGGACAGCTACAGCATTATAGCCCTTTCTGGGACCCTGAAAGACACTGTTAAAGGGGAATCTTCATAGTGGGCAGAACTTAAGGCAGTGCACATGGACTACAGTTTGTTTGGAAGAAATGGCCAGATATAAGATTGCTCATTGACTCATGGGCTGTAGCCAATGGATTGACTGGATGGTCAGGGACTTGGAAAGATCACGATTGGAATCGGTGAGAAAGACTTCTGGGTAAGAAGTATGTGGACTGATCTCTCCAAACAGGCAATGATATTTGTGCCACATGTAAACACTCACCAAAAGGTGACTTCAGTTGAGAAGTTTAGTAGTCAATTAGATAGGATGATCTGTTCTGTGGAGAGCCAGCCTCTCTCTAGCCGTTCCTGTCACTGCCCAATGGGCACATGGACAAAGGGGCCGTAGTGCCAGAGATGGGAGTTAGGCATGAGCTCAACAACATGGACTTCCACTCACCAAGGCTGACCTGGCTACAGTTGCTGCTGAAGGCCACATCTGCCAACAGCAGAGACCAACAGCACCATTCCCCAGGGTGACCAGCCAGCAACCTGGTGGCAGGTTAACTACATTGGACCACTTTCCCTGTGGAAAGGACATTTTGTCCTTACTGGAGTAGATCTTTATTCTAGTTATGGATTTGCCTGTCCTGTACATACTGCTTCTGCCAGAACCACCATCCGTGGACTCACAGAATGCCTTATCCATCATCATGGTATCACACACAGTATTGCTTCTAACCAAGGAACTCATTTCACAGCCAGATAAGTGCAACAGTGGGATCACAGTCATGGAATCCATGACTTACCATGTTCTTACCATGTTCTTACCATGTTCCTCACCATCCTGAAGCATCTGGTCTGATATAAAGGTGGAATGGCCTTTTGAAGACACAGTTTTAGCTTCAATTAGGTAGCACCAGCCTGGAGGTCTGAGACAGGGTTCTTCTGAAGGCAGTATATGCTTTGAATCAGTGTCTGATAATATGGTGTGGCTTCTCTCATAGCCAGAACCCACAGGTTTAGGAATCAAGGGCAGAAAAGGGAATAGTTCCACTATCACCCTTAGTGACACACTAGGACAGTTTTTGCTTCCTTTCCCCACAACCTTATGTTCTGATGACCTAGAAATTTTGGTTTCAGAGGGAAGAGTGTTCTTGCCAGGAGTCACAACAAGCATCCATTGAACTTCCCCCTGGTCACTCTGGGCTTTTAATGCTCTTAAACCAACAGGTTAAGAAAGGAGTAAGTGTTTGGAGGGATGAAAGATCCAAATTGCCATTGGGAAATTGGATTGCCTTTCCACAGCTGAGGTTAGAAGGATTGTGTCTGAAGTTCAGGAGATCCTTTAAAGTACCTCTTGGTACTACATTGTCCTGTGATTAAAGTCCATGAGAAACTACCACAGCCTAGTCCAGGCAGGATGACAAAGGGCACAGACTCATCAGGAATGAAGAGATGGGCCACTTCTCCAAGAAAAGAGCCAAGGCCCTCTGAGGTGCTTGCAGAGGGTGAAGGAAATTCAGAAAGGAAGTTAGAAATACCATCTAAGGCCATATGACCAGTTGCAGAAACAAAGATTCTTCTGTTTGAATTTTGTCAAAAATATGCATTTGAACAGATTTTTTTCAATTTCTTTAACATCAATTAAGAGAATGCCAATGATTATCATATTTAAGTTTGAGACACTAAAAGGATGTCCCCAAGGGACATTGCCACCTACTCTAAATTTACAATGTATGTGTGGTTAAATGAGGCATAGTTAATTATGTTAGGTGATATTATGACCTGATTGTTTTTATTTGGACATGAGATATGATTTGTGTCATGTTGATAAGGGATGGATTAAATAAACTTTTGGGATTAAGAAATGGAGGGCACACCTCTGACCCAGATCTTGAGGCTGGAAGACTCAAGCTTTTGACCCAGATCTTGAGGCACGCCTCTAATTTGGGTTACACTTTCTGCTGGAGGCCTACATAAGGACATGGAAGAAGCAAGCTTTGGCCCTTTGCCTGCTTGCCCTCACCTTGCTAGCACATCCATTCCTTCACTGGCATTGGAACCTATGTCCAGGATTCCA